>JARFJB010000507.1:90000-102550 GCA_036346205.1 Vesta saturnalis | reverse complement strand
CAGGGCAGAACCTGAAATTTTGAGGCCACGGACCCCTGTAGTTTATTACTGTTGGTAATTTTTGGAAAATTTGAAACGTTAGCTTTACAAATGCACCTAAAAAACATTTAGTTTGGTATGGATATGTAGATCACGCATTTGTTATTTGGAGTCATGAACAAAAAGCACTAGATGAGTTTTTAGTTTTTATAAATGGTATTCATCCAAGCATTTGTTTACCGTGGAGAAGGAAGTTAATGGAAGCTTACCATTTCTAGACATACTAATATATAAAGAAATTATTTTAAGGATTACCGTAAGTCGAAAGATACCTTCATGTATTACCAAACCACCATCCACGTCAAAACATTGGTGTAGATAAATATTTAGTGGATCGAACTAAACGAATTTGTGAGCCTGAGTTTTTGAAAGATGAACTTAAATATGTAAGCTAATGGGTATTCACTTAAATATATTAATAATGTTATTATACCTGCTAGACATGTCCATAAAGAAAAACTAGTGATTAATGTAGATACTGCCTTTCTTCCAGTAAAAAATTTCGTAATCAAAGAACAAATTTAACACCAATTAATGAAGTTATATTGTAAGTGTAAGGCTGTACAGAACATTACTTCTATCACTTAAGATGAATAGGTATTCACCTAATAATATTAATATTGTCATTACACCTGCTAAACGTAATCATAAAATGTTGGCACTGCTTCCTTTTACGACTAATGTTACAGGTACGACTGTTTTTCACCCTACTAGAAAGACTAATGGACATTAGGGGCACCTAAAGATGTTACAAACACATTTCCATCTTCCGGAGTGTATAAGTTATCTTGTTCTTGTAGAAATGTATACATTCGAACCACAAAACGTAGCTCTGACACAAGACGTAGAGAATATATGAGATTTTATAGATTAGGTTAACCAGAGAGACCTGCGGTAGCTGAGCATGCTTTAAACAATTTAAACCGTGACATTCAATTTGATAATATGAAATATTGTCAAGACAACGCAGTATTATGTCAGTTTATAACGTGAAGCTACTGAGATACATACACTTTCTCATAATGGGCAAGAAGAAGGTCTCCATTTAAATAGGTTTTGGCATTTTAAAATTGAAAAATCTCAGAATAGAATGTCTTAATAGCTATGGTTTATCTAAGTTTCTATGCTCCGTTTTTTGCTGGACATTGAAGTAAATGCTTTACGAGTTAGATGTGTTGTCACTACAGAGCTATAATAATTTGACATATGTAGTTAAACTTAAAAATAATACATGTCTACATTGTACTTTCACTGTATATTAATAACACAGACACAGAGACACCGGACTCACGAACACAGGAACACACGGACACAGACACACACAGACACAACACACACACACACACACACACACACACACACACACACACACACACACACACACACACACACCACAGCACACACACACACACACACACACACACACACACACACACACACCACACACAACAAACACACACACACACACACACGCACACACACACACAGAGACTCACAGGGGCGTAGACTTACAGGCGCGCAGGCGTACAGGCGCACAGGCAAACATGCAGACGCGGAGAATCGCAGACTCACAGACGCACAGACGAACAGGCATACATGCGCACAGTCACAGAGGTACACAGACTCACAGACAGACACACAGGCGTACAGACGCACTGACGCACCAGCGCACAGACACACAGAAGCACATACGCACCAAGGCGTAGACGCACAGACGGTCGGACGCACAGATACATGGACACACGGACACACAGAGTCACAGATACACAGGCATAGAGGGATTCGATTTCCCACCTATAAATGTTTGTCTATATATTTTCTGTTAACCTACACTCATCAAGTCTTTCGTGCCATAAACCTCCTCTATATCCATTTATCTTTCTACAGGATTTTGTAAATTATTACATTTCCTACTGTTTATACGTAAGTTAATCAGACTGCGTTTTATATTTTCTAAATCTATTATACTAGAAATATAAATTCTTTCGATGACATAAAGTTCTCTTGTTTCAAAACCCAACGAAATAATATTTTCTCTTAAACGTAATCTATAATTACGTTTCGAATAATATGTTTACTTAATAGACTGGGAATAATTATCTTTAGCAAGGATTGCGATTTTATTTAATTTTCTGCAAAACAGATTTGTATTGCACACAGAATCTGAAGTGAAAGAACTAAAAAGTATTGTACCAAATGTATTATTTTGTTAACTTATATTTAACACATTGTACATTGTATTATTGGACAGATATTTCTAAGAGGAACTAAAACACTGTTTTGTATGTTTTATGTAAGAAAACAACCATTACCTTAAAAGGAAATGGTATTTGAGATAAAATTATGTGAAGAAAAATGAAATTCTATATCACTTCGATACTTTTATATCGCACACTACCTGTTTAAGAATTTGTGAGAAAACATCATGCTGAGTCAGTCCGTATATTTTTTGAAACTTACAACTTTCGTCAAAATAATATATTAATATTTATTGTAGGTATAACAGTCAATCTTTCATACTTACATTACTCCGAAGGAAAAATAAAATGTGGTGTCACTTCATTGCATTGGAACTACTACTGTCAATCTCTTCTTATCAAGCTGGCACATCTTCAGTAACATTTTGCAAATTTATTTGTATATATTTCATTATTTAGAAATTACATTATCAACTAAATAAATAAGATTAATAATAAATAAAAAATGTTGATTATAAAAGTAACGTAAATAAATCACTAGATGTTGTCTAAAAGGAAGATATATTTACGGCAATGTCCAATATTATACAATTTAAAGGTTATTTTACTAATCCATAACTATTGATTAATACTTGTCTGTGTATAAAACAGAAGAAAATCAATTTCTTGAACTTTTGGAGTATTAGTTGGCAAATCTGTAATCAACAAAAAAAAAATTTCAGAAAAAGTAAAAGTGCAGATGACAACTGGTAATATTGAATAAAAAAGTTAAAGCTTAGTAGCAAATTTAAAAATTTGAAGAAAAAATTTGTGAAATAAGTGTAAAGGAACAACAGACATTAAAGTATAGAAACGAATAAAAGTTATACGAATTGTTTCAATATTTTGATATAAATATAGAAAACGTACTTTCAAATTATATACGTTATTGTACAAGATTTTTATTGTCGACGTTAGAAAATATGAAATTTAATTTCAGGTAGTAATTTTTTGAAATGCAGACGGAGAGAAAATTATCATGTACCTCGATAAACTGCACAGAAAATAAAATCAAGACATCGTCTACGTGAGGAAGCATGAATTATCATTCATACAGATAGAGAAAATGGATGATTTTGTTTGTGAATAAGCCAAAGAAAGATAACTTTCATTGAAAACTAAATTGACGTTTGGCCATACCTTTTATGGATGACACTTTGGAACAAATCCACGAAATGGTGGCGTTATTATTGCGATTATGACCTGCGAAGCTACGTTTGAAGTGCTCAAAACAACCATTTGTAAAGTAAAGATTAAATTAGTCTATAATGTGGTAATCTGTACATAAATATTATTGATATACAAGTTCTACAATCGTTAAGTGGTTAATAATAATTTGCTTGTAATTGTTGTAAGAAATAACCAAATGGTTAGACGTACCGATACAGTAAATTCTTGCAAAATTTTATGGTGACTTAATTTTTAATAAACAAAGATTTAATTGAAATCAGATTTAATTGGTGTATCTATTAAACACATGCTTTAATCTTACACACAAGACTTGAGGGAACGGTTTTCGTATTTGATCTGAATTTCTCTTGATGCTGGTTATATTCGCTAAAATCAACTGCCCGCAGTATTAAATGTTACTAGAACTAAGAAATTTTATTTTCAGTTTCTTATTGGGTATATTTTATTTTGACAATCTCTCGTTTGCATTGAACAAGGCAGTTATTCTGTGGGTGAAATGAGTTTCATTTACCAATATTTACGTCAAAAATGCCGTCACAGTTTAGTTAGAGTTATCGGTGCAAAGTTCTGATACAGCTTTTCATTACGTTTTAAAATTAAGCTGGAGTGAAACTGTATCTGGTGGAAATTTTTCATTACTGGAGTGTACAACCTATCGAGATTTATCAGGATCTTCCTAATTTATGAAATAAAACATTATTGGATTACTATATACGCTATTCTTAGTGGCACGTGCGGTTCTAACTTTCCTGTTACAAAACTTTTATTTCAGCAATCACCTATTTCTTAGCAGCGACCTTAAATATAAATAACTAGCAGCACTAGGGGACTGTTACATTACAATCGCTGGAATATTTCTTAATGAGGTAGTTGTTTGGGGAACTCAAATGTTCTTTTTGTTTATACTATTCTCACTTCATCAAGGTAAGGTGTTAGTAATACTTTCGCTATGTGCTTTTAGAAGTGGAAAGTTCAGGATCCGAAAGTCCACACATTGGAATTCTTGTCGAATATACTTTTATGTAATCTACACTTAATGAGAATACTTACTCACTTTCTTATCTACAAGTATTATTCTGGATAACTTCCTTTGGGATATTTAATCAAGGTTAGACCGGCTGATAGTTTGACCACAAAATTAATGAATGTGCAATACAGGTGTCCACTGGATCATCGGACGAACAAACCTAGGTTAAAAATGTTTATACGCTTTTGTTGCTATTTTATTTAACGCTTAGTGCTTAAACGAAATACAGTTAATTCTATTTGTGCAGAGCAACGCTGTTTCAACTGTGCCTTACATTTAATGGTACAATTTCCCTATTAATACTAAAATTGGAGCTTGAGTAATTCATTCTTTTAGTATTTCGCCATTATTAATAGTTTAAATAAAAATAATCTAGTCAGAAGAAATTAATTTGAATGGTTATAAGTAAAGAGTGCGAGTAATTGTGGTATCACTTGAATTGAGGTAATTAACGTATCGTGTCACCCTGTGTGTAAATTTTAAGGATCATGCGGTAGATAGTTTGTTTTGTTCTATTTTTTTTAATTTCGAATTTAAAAGAGTTTAACATTTTTCTGAGCTTTTATTTGATTATATTTTTTTTGGGTTTGGAGAAATTTATAAATGTCATTTTTATTAGCAAAATTACGTTTTACTCACAGGTGACACGGGCGTTACGATTAGATTAATGTTATAGTAGCTTTGTGTACATAAATAATCTCGTTCTTTTAAGTTTTAGGAATTTAGTTTGTTTTTTTAAGAATTAAAAAATTGAGGCATTGTATTTAAGATAGATTCCTTCGATAAAAATTTCAGGTAGTTGAAACTGTAATTGTATAAATTATCCAAGGTTTGAAATTAAAAAGTATTTTGTTCTTGATAACGTCACGTGTAATGTCGTTGAATGTGGTGCCATAGATATTTCAGAATGCAGTATACCATATCACTTTTGCTAAATTTTGTCATTAAAGAATGGGAGGAATTTATTTGAGCTACAGTAAGTACTAAAGAAAAATAATTTAGCGATATCATTTTAGGTCAGTTGCAGGAAGCTGACTTTGCAATTGCAGCATGATGTAATTTCTTTCTCTCGTATATTTTCATGTTGAGTATCGCTTTTACCGCGCTTAAAAATCAAGCGATTCTTTTTTATGATAGGCTAATTTAGATTTAGGTAATTGGGAAAGGGTTAGTATGGAAGATGGCGATTTCTGAATAAGGTGGTAATTAGTTCTGTCAGAGATGCCGTAGTAGCAGTTGTAGCTTAGCCGTAGAAGCGTCCAGTTTTTGATACGGTGAGGTAGTGATACCGCGGAACGTTTACCCCGGTCCGTCTTGAAGGAACTATCGTCACAGGGTTTTTATTCCCTCGCCCCCCCAAATAAGGGATCATATAATAGTTCAAGGTTCACGAAACCAGTTTATCGTTACGAGTAGTTGGTCCTTAGGGACTTATCGACATCCAGAAAGGCGTTTAGTGTTTAAATTTACCAAGTGTTTTCGTCGTTCTCTGGAGAAGGCTTCGCGTCTGGCGGAAAAATACAACGTTCGTTCCAAAGTTTCATACGTAAAGTCCACAGTTTGCCGTTAATTAAATAATCTGCTGTAAATAAAGAACGCTTTTAGTAATTTAAAAATAATAAGAATTATTTCGAACTTGTACATTATTAGAGTAAAGATAATAAGTAACGTGCTGTATACAGACCAGCAGCTTTTTGTTAAGGCACAAATAATAAGTGTTAATCAGGACTTGTACTGAATTAACTAAAAATAATATCAACCAGAACTAGATCACAGTAAAGTACAGTTAATATCACTGTTAGTGTACATACAACCAATTAAAGTTTAATCATAATGCGAGTCGAAAGAGAGGCCGTCATTAACTGAATTTTCCGGGAGCTGCTAGCGCCGTGTTAACATCAACCATAGAGCAGAGGTCCTCCTGCAGGTCCGTTCCAGATGACTGCGTAAGAAAGGGCATAATCTGCCTAAGGCAACATTTCTGTGTTTTTCTAGCAGTGTGGTGGGTGTTTAAAGCAAAGAAAATGTAGGGTATGTAATTTGTCTTACTTAGTTATGAGTTTGTACATACGGTTGAATACGTTTGTTTTTTTAGGATTAATTTTCCTTTATCTTTACCACTTAAATTTCAATATCGACGTATCCATCCGTATTTTCATTAACTAAATTTATTTGAAGGTGTTTTTTTTTTTGTTTAAACTGATGAAGTTGCATCAAAATTGTGTGGTGAATACGTTTTGAGCAGGCAATTTAATTTTTATTTGTAGAAAAATAACCATTTATTCTTTTGGACATTTAAACCAGTTTTGTAGCAAATTGTAATAGAGATCATCGGGAGCTAGCTCGATTCAACGGTAACAGATAACCTAGCTGATAGGATTGGAATATTTGTGCTGACAATTTGATGGTACCGTTTTTACCTTCCAACCTACATATACATACGTAGGTATAGAAGGTTATGCAATCGACTTTTTTTTCACTATCGCTACATCGACGTATTAACACATTTCACAACTTTTGGCCAAGTATCGCTACGATCGGCCATCATGCCTGGATGTCTGTGTGTGTGTGGATGCGCAGATGTTTAGATGTGTGGATGCGTGTATGTGTGGACGCGTGGATGTGTGGATGTGTAGATGTGTGTGTGGGTGATGGCGCGGGAGCGTGCGTGCGTCCGCGTGCATGCGAGTGCGCATGAGTGCGTGCGCGGGTACGTGGGCGGTTTGCGGGCGTTTGTGGTGTGCTGTGCGTTTCGTGCTGTGCGGTCTTGCGTTTCTGTGCGTTGGTTTTTGTGTGCTGTGTTTATGCGTTTTTTGTGTTTGTGTGCGTTTGCGTGTGCTTGGCGGTGCGTGTTTGGGTGCGTGTGTTTCTGTGGTTCCCTGTTTCATTGGGCGGGTTTATGCGTGTGCGTGGGTGGTTGTGGTTGTGGTTTGGGTTGTTGGTAGGTGGCTGTGCTTTCGTGTTTTTGCGTGGTTGGGGTGTTGTGTGTTGTTGTCTTTGTTTGTGTCTGTTGGTTGAGGTTTTTTCTTTTTTTTTTTTCGGTTCTGTTCCTTTTTGGCTGTGTGTTTTGTTTGGTGTCTTGTGGTGTGTTTTGGGGTTTTTTTTTGGTTTTTTTATTGGTTTGTTTTTGGTGTTGGTCTTGTGCTGTGTTCGGTGTCTGTGTGTCTGTTTGTGTGTTTGTGTCGTGTCTGTGTTTCTGTGTTTGTGTTTGTGTTTTTTCTTGTCTTGGTCTGTGTGTTGTGTGTTTGTGTGTCTGTGTGTTGGTGTTTGTGTCTGTGTGTCTGTGTGTCGTGTTGTGTGTTGTGTGTTGTGGCGGGGTTTCGTTGGTCGGTGTCTGGTGGTCGTGCTTGTTCGTGTCGTGTGTTGTGTCTGTGTGTCTGTGTCTGTGTTCTTGTGTCTGGGTTGTTTGGGTTGTGTGTCGGTGTGTGTCGTGTGTTGTGTTGGTCTTGTGTGTTGTGTGTTGTGTGTGGTTGTGTCTGTGTCGTGGTTGTGTTGTCGTTGTCTGTGTGTTGTGTGTCGTGTGTCTGTGTCGTGTGTTGTGTGGTTGTCGTGGTCTGTGTGGTCTGTTGGTGTCTTGTGTCTGTGTGTCTGTGTGTTATGTCTGTTTGTTTTGTGTCTGTGTGCTGTGTGTCTGTGTGTCTGTGTGTCTGTGTGTCTTGTGTCTGTGTGTTGTTGTTGTTCTGTGTGTCTGTGTCTGTGTCTGTGTGTTTGTGTCTTGTGTCTTGTGTCTGTGTTTGTGTGTCTGTGTCTGTGTGTCTGTGTGTTTGTGTCTGTGTCTTGTGTCTTTGTTGTGTCTTGGTCTGTGTGTCTGTGTGTCTGTGTTCTGTGTGTCTGTGTCTGTGTGTTTGTGTCTTGTTCTGTGTTGTGTGTTGTTGTGTGTCTTGTGTCTGTGTCTGTGTCTGTGTTCTGTGTTTTGTTGTGTGTGTGTGTGTTGTGTGTGTGTGTGTTGTTTGTGTTGTGTGTTGTGTGTTGGTGGCGTTTGGGTGTGTGGTGTGGTGTGGTGTGCTTGCTTTGCGTGTCTGTGCTGTGTGGTTGTGCGTGGGCGTGTCGTGTCGTTGTGTTGTGTTGTGTCTATGGTTGTGTCTGTGCGTGGCGTGTCGTGCGCGTGTGCGTGTTTGGGCGTGCTGGTGTCTGTGCGTTTCGTTGCTGTGGTTGTGCGTGTTTGGTGGTGTGTGGTTGTGCGTGCGTGTGCGTGCGTTGCGTGCGTTTGGTGTTGGTGTTGTGGTTGTGTGTGTGTGTTTGTGTCTGTGTCTGTGTTTTTGGTGTTTGTGTCTGTGTGTCTTGCTGTGCTGTCGTGTCTGGTGTCTGTGTCGTGTCGTCTGTGCGTGTCTGTGTGTGTCTGTACGTATGCGTAGTGCGTGTCTGTGTCGTGTGTGCTGTGTGTCGTGTGCGTGTGTGCGTGCTGTGTCTGTGTCTGTGTGCGTGTCTATGTGTGTCTGTGTGCTGTGTGTTGTGTGTGCTTGTTGTGCGTAGTGTCGTGTGTGTCTTGTGTCTGTGTGCTGTGTGTGTTGTGTTGTGTGTGTCTGTGTGTCTGTGGTCTATGTTTGTGTCTTGTGTCTGTCTGTATGTTGTGTGTGTGTGTGTTGTGTGTGTGTGTGTCTGTGTCTGTGTATGTCTGTGTGTCTGTGTGTCTGTGTGCTGTGTGTCTGTGTGTCTGTGTTCTGTGTGTGTGTCTGTGTATATGTGTGTCTTGTGTCTGTGTCTTGTGACTGTGTGCTATGTGTCTTGTGTCTGTGTCTGTGTCTGTGTGTGTGTCTTGTGTCTGTGTGTCTATGTGTCTGTTGTCTATTGTGTCTATGTCTGTGTGTCTGTGTCGTGTGTCTGTGTGTCTGTGTGTCTGTGTGTGTCTGTGTCTATGTGTCTTGTGTCTATTGTCAGTTGTCTATTTGTCTGTGTGTCCTGTGTGTCGGGTGCTGTTTGTTTGTTGTGTTGTGTGTCTGTGTTGTTCTGTGTGTGTGTGTTTGTGTGTGTTGTGTTGTTGCGGTGCGGTTGTGCTGTTCTGTGCGTGTCTGTGCGTGTCTGTGGTGTGTGTTTGTGCGTGTTTGGGTGGGGTGCGGTGTTGGGGTGGTGTGGTTGGTGTTGTGCTGTCTTGCGTGTGCGTGTGCGTGTTGGTGTGCGTGTTTGGGTTTGTGTTGGTTGTGGTTGGTTTTGTGCGTGTGCGTGTGGCGTGGCGTTGTGGGTGTTGTGTGTGGGTGTGTTGTGTTGTGTCTTGTGTCTGTGTGTTGTTTGTGTCTGTGTGTCTGTGTGTTTCCTGTGTGTCTGTGTGGTTGTGTGTTTGTGTTTGTGTCGGCTGTTCGTTCTTGTTTGTGTCTGTGTGTGTGTGTGTGTCTTGTGTTGTGTTGTCTGTGTCTGTGTTGTGTTCTGTGTGTTGTGTGCGTGTGTCTGTGTGTTGTGTTGTGTCGTGTGTCTGTGTCTATGTTGTGTGTTGTTTGTTGTGTCTGTGTGTTGTTGTTTGTATTTGTTTGTGTTGTGTTGTGTGTTGTTTTTCTTGTGCTGTGGTGCGGTGCTGTGCGTGTGCTTGTTCTGTGCTGTGCTGTGCTGTGCGTGTGCGTGTGCTGTGCGTGCTGTGCGTGTGCGTGTGCTGTGCGTGTGCGTTTGTGCGTTTGCGTGTGCTTGTGCGTGTGGTTGTGGTGTGTGTGGGGGCGTGGCTGGTGCGGTGCGGCGTGTGCGTGTGGTGTGCGTTGCGTGGTGTCGTGTGCTTGGTGCGTGTGCGTGTGCGTGCTGTGCGTGTTGTGCGTGTTGTGGTGTGTGCTGTGCGTGTGGCGTGCGCGTGGCGGCGTGGGGCGGCGTGCGTGTTGCGTGTCTGTGTTGTGTTTGTTGTGTGTGTTGTGCGTGTGGGTGCGCGTGCGCGTGTGTTGTGTGGTGTGTGTTGTGTTGTTGTGGTGTTGGTGTGTGTCTGTGTGTCTTTTGTGTTTGTGTGTTGTGTTGTTTGTGTGTTGTGTCTGTGTGTCTGTTGTCTGTGTTTGTGTGTGTCTGTGTGTCTGTGTGTCTGTGTTGTTGTCTGTGTGTCTGTGTCTGTGTGTCTGTGTTGTTCTGTGTGTCTGTGTGTCTGTGTCTGTGTGTCTGTGTGTCTGTGTTCTTGTGTCTGTGTGTCTGTGTGTTCTGTGTGTTTGTGTCCGTGTGTCTGTGTTCTGTGTCTGTGTTCTTGTGTCTGTGTGTCTGTTTCTGTGTGTTGTGTGTCTTGTTCTGTGTTTGTTTGGGTCTGTGTGTCTGTGTTTGTGTGTTTCTGTGTTGTGTGTTGTTGTGTGTGTGTGTGTGTGTGTGTGTGTGTGTGTGTGTGTTGTGTGTGTCTTTGTTTGTTGTTTATTATTATTATTTTTTTTATCTTTATTACAACTTGTTTATATACAATGTTGATTGGTCTTTGTTTATACCTGTAATAACAAGTTTTTGCGATGATACTTATGTTCTGGTTAAATGTTATATTTTCTTTCATGCTGACAAGGTCATGTCATTTGCCATACAATGGTCTCTGATTCATTGACCGTACATAATACACTGTTTGTATTGTTTTCGATTGTTCCTTTTCTAAATGCCAAAAATAGTCCTGTATGATTCTGTTCTGGTCTGCTAATGGGTCTTGAAGTTTGCGGGAGGGTGTTCATTTTCATGGCATCTATGGTCAGGTGGTATATAGTCTTTGACAAATTTATTATGTAATTTGCTGCTGAGCGCTCTGGTTTTTATTGCCTGGGTCTTTAGTGTTTTTTGTTTGCCCTCTTTATCATTTTGACACTGTCCCCTTGTGTGTATGGGTGTATCTGTGGTATGGTACCCTTCTGTGGGCTTGGGACGTATCAACACTCCTCATTTTGCATGATTTTTGGGAAAAATTTTGTCCCAGCCAACCGGTTTTTTTGAAATCTTTTCCAATGTTTTTTTCCAGGTGGTTTTCCGGTTTGGTTAAAACCTTTTTTAAACTTTTGGTTTGGCAATTGTGTTATTTGGTGGAAAAATGTTATCTGTGGCTTGCCAGTTAAAAAGTTGTGTTTAATTTTAATTTTTATTTTTCCTTTTGGTTTTGTGGTTTTGTTTGGTCTTGCCAAACTGTTATCTTAAGCTGTTGTTCCCCTTGGGTGGTCTTCGGGGTGTGCTGTTGTTGGAACTTTTGGTCGTTCTTGTCTGGTCGGATTGCTGGTGTTTACATCCATTGTGCTATGTTTTGTGGTATTCTTTTTCTCCCCTGTTGCCTGGTCTGCTTCCCTTGTGTGTCCTAATCTGCCATTTCTTTTCACGTTAGTGCTTTTCTTGCCGCCTATTCTTATGCCTTTTGAGGTGTGAACGACCCTAGTCCTCCTTGTCTGGGGCTAAATGATTTTGGCCCAGTGTTTCCCTTTCCAAATGTTATTAATCTTTCTTTGTCAAAGTTGTTGTTGATGGTTATGGGTGGCAATGAAGAGTGTGCCATGTTTTGGTCAATGAACTGATTCACGATGGTTTTCGCCCTATAATTGACACTGAAGGTAATCTTCTTTGCCACTTTATTATTGACATGTCAGGTCGTGTGAGAGGTCGTTGAAGGATTGAATTGAATCTTGTGGAAATCTTCGATAACTTGTCCCTAATACTTTTATATGGGTTGACCAAGTAATCCCGTGGGGTATCCTTTCGGTTCTTGGTGCCCAAAAACCGTTACATTTCTTCAGATTTAATTCTGGGGTTGTTCCGCGTATATATTTAACAACTAACCAATACTTGTGTCATTATTAGAAGTTAAGAACGTGACATCATGCGTGCACTATTTTATATTAGTAGGTGTTGGAGAACTGGGGGTCCTTTTGGGGTGACCGAGATAACGACAGGAAAGGCTGCTTGGCCCTGATGGCAACCTTGCCTAATTCCGCTTTGAAACTCTATGGCTTGTTAATAATCCCTATTATATGACATGTGTTTTCTGTCAGCAACTTGAACAGTTTATTTTACCAAAATTCATCGTCTTGAGCACGTGGAATAGTAATTGTGTCTTATCAAAAGCAGATTTCTGATCTAAGTTGACAACTGCCAACGGTGCCTTTTCTCGATTAGCATGTTTATTATTTCTCTCTGAAGATGTATG
>JARFJB010000507.1:0-82500 GCA_036346205.1 Vesta saturnalis | reverse complement strand
GTGTCTTTGTGTCTGTGTCTGTGTCTGTGTGTCTGTGTGTCTGTGTTGTGTGTCTTGTGTCTTGTCTGTGTTGTGTGTCAGAGTGTCTGTATGTCTGTGTGTCTGTGTGTCTGTGTGTCTATGTGTCAGTTGTCTGTTTGTCTGTGTCTGTGTGTCTGTGTGTATTCTCTCTCTCTCTATCTCTCTCTCTCTCTCTGTGTGTGTGTGTGTGTGTGTGTGTGTGTGTGTGTGTCTGTGTGTGTGTGTGTGTGTGTGTGTGTGTGTGTGTGTGTGTGTGTGTGTGTGTGTGTGTGTGTGTGTGTCTGTGTCTGTGTGTCTGTGTGTCTGTGTGTCTGTGTGTCTGTGTGTCTGTGTGTCTGTGTGTCTGTGTGTCTGTGTGTCTGTGTATCTACGTGTCTGTTTCCCTGTGTGTGTGTGTCTGTGTGTCTGTGTGTCTGTGTGTCTGTGTGTCTGAGTGTCTGTGTGTCTGTGTGTCTGTGTGTCTGTGTGTCTGTGTGTCTGTGTGTCTGTGTGTCTGTGTGTCTGTGTGTCTGTGTGTCTGTGTGTCTGTGTGTCTGTGTGTCTGTGTGTCTGTGTCTCTGTGCCTCTGTGTGTGTGCGCGTGCGCATGCGCGTTTGTGTGTGCGTGTGCGTGTGCGTGTGCGTGTGCGTGTGCGTGTGCGTGTGCGTGTGCGTGTGCGTGTGCGTGCGCGTGCGCGTGCGCGTGCGTGTGTGTGCGTGTACGTGTGCGTGTGCGTGTGCGTGTGCGTACGCGTGCGCGTGTGCGTGTGTGTGCGTGTACGTGTGCGTGTGCGTGTACATGTGCGTGTGGGTGTGCGTTTGCGTGTGCGTGTGCGTGTGCGTGTGCGTGTGCGTGTGCGTGTGCGTGTGTGTGCGTGTACGTGTCCGTGTTCGTGTGCGTGTGTGTGCGTGTGCGTGTGTTAGTATCCATAATAACTCCAGAAAGAAAACACATACGTACTTATAATCTGGTATTTAAGCTTGTTGTCATTAGGCTTAGAGCTGGTGAGATTTTGGTAAGAATTCCAGCTGCGGTGATGGGGGGGGGGGGGGAGGCTTATGGGCTGTTTTTGGTTTTTATCAAATATTTCTAAAACAGCTGCATATTTCAAAGATATAAAAATATCTAGCTATAGACCTTAAACATATAGATCAATTATGTTCTACGCAATTTTTTTATATGAGGCGTAGTTTAGCGGCAAGAAAATTCCTAAGGTAGAATTTGAGTTAGTTAAAGTTTTATCATTATCTGAATAACGATTAATTTTATCAGAAAAAGTGTGGACGTATTTTTTGAAGAAAATTTAGTTTTACTTTTCATTACAAGGTTTTTTAATATAATGCAAGATGAGTCAAAAAATTAATTACATATGAATGAAAACGGTTTTACTGCATTGTTGATTGCTTACAGAAGCGGGCGGCTTTGAATTTTTTTTTAAGAATACGTATATATTAGTATCTATCTGACATGAAGTTTTAAACGTCATTCTGCCGTTTTTGTTTTTACAATGTTGCCTGTTTACATTATGAACGTACAAATAAGAGGTCTCATAGTTACCCTAAAAACATAATTCAAATGATTTCATTTCTTTTAATTTTGAAGTTAGCTGTTAGATGTATGTTAACCTCTGTCAGACATGAAGTTTTAAAGGTCTGTTTGACATAGATTATTGTTTCCGTTTTTGTTGCATATTTCGTTACGCACCACATATTTTATTTATTTATCCACATTACATATATTTAGGTTATTGCACTTGGAATTAACGCCATTACATTGTGTAGTTAAATAAACAAATTACGTCTGAAAGCTTTTCAAGCGATTATTTAATTTACATATTATATTGGTATGATGAATTGAACATAATAAATTGCAATTCGAAGAATGGTTTTCAAGTGGTTGTGTGCATAATTAAGTGTTTTTTTTTTGTTGTTGAAATGAAATTACTTTGAAAGTCGAATGTTCTAATAATGTAACGTAACAATCCATTATTGTGTTTTTGATCAAATTAGTGATTGACCTTTGCGTTATTTTAATTAAGCGTGCAAATATTTTTGAAGCGTTTCAGATTGGCGAGATCTGCTGGTCCCAGTGCCGCCTGCGAAGATTACGTTTAGGTAAGCGAGTTATTTGAGCATTTTGAGCGAGCGTAAACTGACATAATTAGGCATTTCAACCCCTATCGCGACATTTCAAATGCCCTGGCTCTCGTTTCAGGTTTTATACCGTCTCAACCCCTATTTGGGCTTATATATGATAAACATCGAACTCACCCTGACCGCTGGCTAACAAAAGAGTAAAAGTCATGTTTATCTGTTACTTCGTTTTACTGCCAGTTTATACCGTAACAATTGATATTACAGAAAATAGGATTTTTATATTTAATTAGTTTTTAAGGCTTCCTACGTAAAACTTTGATAAATATAACTTATCCAAAATTGAATTATCTTAAAAAAAAGAGTGTATACCTTTTGACATACAGTTAAATGTTTTCAGATATTCACAAAAAGTACTTTAGGGGTCGTATAAAATGCTTTTAAGGGCTTATTTATCTCTCTACCAAAAAATCATGCTGAAAATTGTCTACATATGTCTAGGTAAATGCGTTAAAAACTCGACATAGATTTTTTCATGAAAGAAGTACTTTAATTATGGCAGAAGAAAGTAAAAAAGCCAGCCCATTCAATTTAACGGCAATTCCATTTATTAAATCTGTTTTATGTCTAATTACTCTAATATTAAAAAAAAACTTAATACCTACCTCTATGTGAAAGTACAAAAATAATTCCGTAAATAATACATTAACTTTCTGAGATGACCTGTTACGATTGTTGCGGACAGCAACTGCGCTATATTGAATTTAGAATTTAAAAAAATTGTTTTTAACTGTAAAGTTTAATGAATAGCATTAAACAATTCATTTCTTAAACATCAAAGTATTGATTCATACGATTCCCAAGAAAGTTGAAACCAGTATGCAGGTACCAGTAATAGTTTCGTAATTCAAAACCCTTCATTTGAACTCGCTACAATATGCTTACTGTAACGTTGATTGATTTTCATGGTTTGAATAAATTTAGCAAATTTCCGTCAAGATAACTTTTGAATTACTCACTAACATAAGTAAAATAAAATTTCTGAATAGACAATGTATCTATCTATTGATGGAGAATATAAATATTTTTATACGTTTCGAGAATGTATGCTGTTTTTATTATTCTCGACAAAACTAATAATATACTATGGAAAAATTTTTGAAAACTATTTAAATGTTACTGTTTTATGGAATTAATAACTACGATTAACATATTTTCCCTAATAATGACTTTATAAGGGGATGATACGTACATATATTTAGTTTAGAAAACACCCGTAGGGAGGTTAAGCTTGTCAGGATACAAACAAAATTTACCTAATATTACGACAGCCATCTTTATCATTATATGCGTCCTTGCTGTGTGTTCATAAATTTCACTTTTGTTTTATTGTCCAATATTATATTACTATTGGGGTAGTCACCCAGCTTCATAATAAACTCAGTGACTTAGTAGAAATATCATCATATTTTAACACGCTGCAGTATAAACAGTAATGTTTGGATTTTGTAGCATTCCGTAGGAGAATGCCGCATTAGACGCACATGCGCGTGTAAAATTTTAATAAATTTAAAAGCACCGCTCGATGGCGAAAGTTGTGTTCATACTAATTTTTTATTATTCACCACCGTCAGGTTCGTGGTAGTAATAAAATACATCTTCAATTATATTGCGGGTAAAGATCCTTCGTTCAACCTGCTATGTTAACATCACAAACACGTAAGTTTTTTTTATTACAGATACATCGCTAAAATCCGATTCAACAAGAAGAGCTTGAGCCAAGTATGTTTCAATGTAATATTGTTTTATTTCAGTAGCTGTAGTAACAACATCTACCAAAATCAAACGATGTTCATCCATGCAATGTTCGGTAATCCCAAATTGTAAACATTGTTTTGATTTCTATATCTTTTCAAATAAAGAAAAGTACATTTTACACAATACTTGACTAACTTTTGTTTGTTAACAATAATGTGTAGACTTAGTATATTCATATAAAGGAATAATGCAATATTTGGGGGTATTAACATAAAAGTAGTGACATAAATTATGTATATTTTAGACAAGGTGATTCTTTATGGGATAAGATTGTATAAAACAGTATAAGATAACTGAATAAGAGTATAATATTATCTAATTATGTTTTTATGTACGGGGAAAGTAGAATATTTTTTAATTCTTTTGTCCTTTAACTCAGTCCTTCTCATGGTTTATTTAATTTAAAAACAGCAAGCATTTCACATTACTCATATTTAATTTAAAAAAAAACATTGTAAAGAAAATGTATTCGCCATTAACAAGTGGTAGTCGCTTAAATGACTCAAAAGTAAAACTATTTTTTTCATGTAACATTCCAAACTTATAGTATTAAACACTTTTCAAAATCTTGATTTTGTACGTAGTGTTTTTGATCGTCTAATCAATATTCCTGAGATATTAATAACGTTCGTAAATACGTATATAATCGGTCAAATTATTAGCCCATCATACAAATAAGTTTTGAAAATCTGTGTTTTTATTTGTTATTGTACCTTTCCATATATTTTTTTAATTTATAATAAATAGTGTGAATTAAATAGCGTAATGGTTACTGTTAGGGTTTCTTACTAAATGTTTAATATTACTATTATTGTTTTTATTATCATCACTAGAGGCCGGAAAATATGAAAACCAGTAAGTGGACAATTATTTTGAGACATACAATCCATTTCAATCTTAGAAAATCTAGGGCTATAAACTATAATATAAACATTGAAAGTTTAAAATTGATTTACGTAGTGAGAATTAATAGAAAACTAAGAGAATGAAGAATATTTTATTTTATAATTTATCGACTATCGGTAGGATCGCGATACTTTTTGTAAATTCCGAATATCGCATAATTCGATGCTTTTGCGATGCTGTTTTTCGGAAACAGCTTAAAAAATCTCATCCAAATAATAAAGGAATACCAACCGCGTCTGTATATGATAGTTCGTAGAAATATGTAAAAAAATGTAAAAGTGATGTTTTGGAAAAATGTATTGAATTGGGATTAAAATTTAAAAGTAAATCCATGAAAAGCCGAAAGAATGAAATCATAATTCTGAAGTCTTGTCAAGAAACGGTTAGACCAAACAAGTACCGATTTAAATAAATAAATTGCAGTTATTTTGTACCTATTTTGTGTTGAAATTCAATGCTTTTGACTATTTTTTCAAGGAAATTAGTTAGCTAATCGTTTTTATGGATGCTAAATGTAGATACTATCTAAGCTTCAAGTTGTAAATTAAATTATGTTAAAAGTATCGCGATATTTTTTAAGTATAGACTATCGGTATCGCGTTTGTACAAGAAGTATCGAGTACGCTATCGCGAAATTTTTTTTTATTGAAGTATCGCTATCGTGTTAATTTTGAAAGTATTGTTCCGAGCACTGTATTTTTATTAACACTATATTAATATTTTTGGTCAGCTATCAAGCGACAAGAAGTTTTTGGTTGATCAACACGCAAAAACTCCGGCACATATTTTTAAGTGCGAAAAACTAAAAAAATCTTCCACATCACAGCAAACATTACGTCAGTGCGTGGCTACAAGTTCCAGGAATACCGAACAAAAAACGTTTAATCAAGACTTGTGTAAAGCTCTAGTAGCATGTAATATCCCCCTTTGGAAAATAAATAATTCAAATCTCCGAGCCTTTTTCCAAAAATATCTCAAATATAACATACCAGACGAAAGCACCTTAAGAAAAAGTGTTGTTGAACGTGTTTATGCAAACACGATTTCAGAAATGAGACAAATAATTGGCAACAATTATATATACTTTGCAGTAGATGAAACAACCGACAATGCCGGTAGATATATTGCGCATTTGTTAATTGGTGTTCTTCATGAGGACGTCCTTTGCAAATCTTATTTGATAGCTTCCAAAGAACTTCATGAAACAAATAATTTATCCATAACTAGATTTGTAAATGATGGATTATGCAATTTCTTTTTGCCTGAATGTGTCCCTTCAGAAAAAATTTTGTTAATGTCAGATGCAGCACCATATATGGTCAAGGCGGGCCAAAATTTAAAAATATTTCACAAACATTTAATCCATACTACTTGCTTAGCACACGGAATTAATAGGGTCGCTGAAGAGATCAGGAATCAGTTTCCATTAATTAATGATGTAATTGGTCACGTAAAGAAAATTTTTCTCAAGGCCCCTTTGAGAATTCAATTTTATAAGGAGAAACTTCCCAATACTACATTACCTCCACAACCAATAATTACCCGTTGGGGTTCATGGCTTGAAGCTGCACTTTTTTATGCAGAAAATTATGGAAAAATGAAAGAAGTCGTCTTAGAACTGGACAATAACAGCCAAGCTATTACACAATCAAAAAAATTGATGGAATCTCGTGAATTGACTTGCCAACTTGCGTGTTTAAAAAGAAATTATGCTTTTGTGCCTAAAGCCATTAGAGAGTTAGAGACACGTTAACCGAATCGACAGAAATAATTAGAAATTTTGAACATTTGTGTTCAAATGTTAAGGGAAAAGTTGGAACAACAATTTCCAATAAATTAACTAATGTAATCAAAAAGAATCCTGGACATGGCATTTTAAATGACGTTGCAAAAGTGTTAAGAGGAGAAGTAGCCGAATTAGCATTAAATCCAGATATCATTGCAAAATTGAAGAATGCACCAATTACTTCTGTCGACGTGGAAAGAAGTTTTTCGATTTATAAATACATGTTTAGTGATAGGCGGCAATCATTTTTGTTAGAAAATTTTGAAAAACATTTGATTGTAAATTGCTTTAATAACAGGCCTCAATAATATGAGAATTTGTATCATTAAAATTACAATTAATTTAATTAGTTAATTTAATCAAAACTCCAAAACCGTTAATGTAATCTTCTAATATACCCTACTGTACTTAATTGACGTCATAAATATTATTGTATTATACATCTTTTAATTTTTTCTCTTTCCAGTAAGCATATTTTGCATATATTTCGGCATATTTTTTATACATTTTTGCATTTTTTCGTTAAAAACAGAGCATATGTATGCGCATATTTTTAAAGATTTCTTTGCATATTTTCCGGGCTCTAATCATCACCATCATCATAACTACCATCACCATCAACATTACTATCATTATTATTATTTATTCGTTTATCCTGCAACCGATACCATGACCTATCTTAAGAAGAACAGAATCATCGTTATTACCATAATCCTAAGTAATTGTAAGAAAGATCCACTTTGAATTTTACATACGTTCCGAGGTGTTTACCGTCTTCTCTGGTTTCAGCATGCATGTAATCCTACTGCACATGTTAAGAATGCAACTATAGTTAAATAGGATCTACCACAATATACCAAACAATTATAGTAAACTGAAAATTTAGCCTACATATACAGAGACTAAAACCTTTTACAGGGTAGATGATACGGCTTCCGTGCGCCGCCATCTTGTTTCTGTCACCATGCTTCTCTGTAACGCCCTCTCGTTTCCAAGTGCCATTTAAGTTCAGGTACGAAGTTGTTTCCTTTTGCGGCGTCTTCTTAATGTCATTCTTTTTCAATCGCTTCCTTTAAAGCTCCACTTTCACTTTCTATTTTTCAGTACATTCTGTGGCTTTACCATCTCTTCTCTATGTGCTTTCGTGGATTTTGGCCATCTTGCTTGTGTATCTCGTCAATTTGTTTTACGAGTTCCTATTTGGCTTTACAGCCTTATTTACTTGTTCCCGTATGACTTTTTGGATTATGGCCCTTTAGAAGTCTAGGTGCCCAAGTTACTGCTATGAAAATGACAACTTTGCTGGAAAAAGCCCACCTTTCCCTTTTATTACTATTATTAGAAAAGCTGCTACTATATAACGGCTTCTGCCAATTTGACTTTCCATCATCTTGTTTCCGTGTTCCACCATCTTGTTTTCATGTGTCTTCTTGATTTTCTACCACATTTTCCGTCACGTTTTTGCGTGTCCCTTCGTGGCGCAAGACCCTTACGATTAGATTAAACCCCTAGGACCTGGATTTTGAAGCTTGTTTCTGCACCCAAGGTCCTTTTGGCAGAAGCAGGATTTAAAATCATGAAATAAGGTGTTTTTTGAATCTTAAAATAGGACCCTACATCAGAATTCGACATTTTAAAGTAGGCTATTTCCCTCCCCCTCATCCCCCCCTTCTTCCAATCTCCCTTTCTCTGTCTCTCTCCCAATTTCTCTACGTCCCTATCTCATTATCATTCAGCCATAAACCAATTCAACCATGGACCAATACACTGTCTTCCTTATTGGGTAGAAGTGAATGCAGCACCATCCTGTGCCTTAATTATAAGTTAGCACACAGTTTCCATTAACATCTTGCTGTATAATTAGAAGTTGGGGAAATTCATGTGTTTTCTCTAAGGTCAAACACAACTTTTACTGGGCAAGGGTATATAAAATCGTTCAAGTACACGTACACTAAAATTATGAGAAGCAATTCTAAAACACAACTAGGCAAATTACTGTTAAAGTTAATAAAGCTTAAATGGGCTCTCGGAATTTTTGAACTTCAAAGTGAGCACCGTATAAAGATGGACCTGAATAAGCAGAACTGGTTGCTGTGAATAATAAAACACAATTCTAAAATTAAATAAATATACCATAGAATCCAACCATACCAAAAAATTAAAACAACACGCTGGTAGTCAACAAAAACATGCACAAACAAGTAAAACACCAAAGGACAAAGGTACACACAACCAACTCAACATGCAAACACGCAACCCACAAAAAAAACTAACCAACATTAAATTGCCTTTAAAAAGCAGGTGCGTTTCATCACAAAATAACTAAATATCACTAAAAAAAAACAAAATTAGCAATTAAAACCCCTCCAGTGGCGTTGTTCTATTGGTTTTCAAGAACTACCTCTACGGTCATCAACATATTTTTCAAAAAAATGAAAATCTTAAGTGGATTTATTGAAAAAATATATTTAATAAGTCAACTAATACCGTTGGAGCTAAAATATGGAATATGGAATACCATGTCTCCTATGATTACAAAGAAATTCCAAATTATACATAATTATTATACATAATTAAAATACTTAGCTTTCTTGGGTTTTTTAATAGTTTATTTTATATTATATTTTACATAGATTTAGACGTTTCGATAACAATTACAGTTATCGTCCTCAGTAGTGGTAATATCTTTAAATGTTGTTTAAGATGTTAGAATAAATTAATAAATTAAACAAATTTACTGAGGACGCTAACTGTAATTCTCATCGAAACGTCTATATTTTTACTAAAATATTCATATAAAATTACACCATTAAAAAACCCAATAAAGATAAGCATTTCAATACTTATAATTTAAACAGAATTTATGCTAATCTATTAGCATAAGTTATTGGAATTGGAATTGTTTAATTGAAAACTTTTGTAATGTAGACATCTAAATAATTTAAATATTCAAATTCAAAAGTATACCTTCAATTTTTCTTTGTTCTTAATGTTATGTTATTATAACTAATGTTTGTCCTGATGAAGTCTATAAATAGTAAACGAAATATCGACAAACTATCCAGTGTCAAGTACCAGGTTAGATGGACACAATTTGAATTAATTGATATACCTTTAAATATGTCATACATATGTCATAAATATAATTATCAAGGGTTCATATATATACATATATATATATATATATATATATATATATATATATATATATATATATATATATATATATATATATTGAAAAATTTTGCTTTTTAAAATTTTAACTGTCAAATACGCCCTCTAGCGGTGGACCCACAATTCTGAAAATAATTTCCAGGCGTTTCTCGAAGCCACTTTTATTATAAAAATTGTTTTCCCGAACCTGTGCTATAACCCATTCCTGAGATATGGCCGACGGCCGTTCTTAGTTGGCCACCCGGTACATGATACTTTAATAACACGTTTACAGTTTTAAATACTACTTAGTTTATTTTAATAGCTCAAATACGGTACAGTACCTACTGCGAATTCAGTCCTACACACATTATTATTATTGCGGACCGTAGTAAAATTTTTTAGACAGAGAGAGAGAGAGAGAGAGTTTGTTAAGATAAAATTTCCACTGGGCCTTCAAACTAAAACTGGCTACATTAGTGCATTACTACTTGTACACTACTAAAATGTTTAGAATTCAGCAGAAAACGCACATCAGACAGATTTGAAAAGTATCTTACGTAACGTTTTTCTCATGAATTTAAAAAACTTAATGCATGTGATTATAGATAATACATTTTTATTACAATTACAATGGAGACACGTAGAAATAGTGTTGCAATATAGATGCAAAATTCTCATCTGTATTAAAAAGAAAACAAACATGTTAAACAATAAATAAAATGTTTTAAAAATAGGACTAGTCCTTTTACCTCAAAACAAGCGATTTGTGTAATATGTGTAATGTGTATTCGAGTATGATAATTGTGATCGTATAAATTATCTCAAAATCTAGCCAACTTGCTTGCTTCGCATTCTACAAATCTTTGAGAACCGTACAATATTTAATTTCCATCATTAACCACACAATCCGACATTATTACTAGTTGAAAAATCATAAATTTTGGTTCGAGTTTATACGTGCAAAAGCGATACAAGTCCGTGTATACTAAATGCAAATGAATTATGTAATTTACATGTATGCTGAAGTAAACATCAGCAACATGTTCCTGTGATACGGTACATCCTCGTATTTCTAAATCATCTCTATGATTTGAAAAATTCTTTTAATCAAATTATAATGCTAAAAAAGTATCTTACATTTTCCATATGATTATGACTTAATTCACTTTCATGCCCTACTAGGATTGATTCATTTTAGGAAAACGCCAATGCACGTTTTGGACACTCCGTGTATTATACTGCAGAGATATTATTTGTGTAATATAAATGCACTTAGTTCAATTCAAAGTGGGAAAGACAAAAGCTACAGTGATTTTGGATTTTTTTTTAAATAAATATAAATTTCTGTACGGCATGAATGTCACATCAGAATGCTATCGTCCCATCGAGTGCTATCATATAAAATAAAGAAAATTGTGTAAAGCTGCACAAGGTTTATGAATATAGAGTGCACTCCTAAAAAATGGGATGAACGTGTATAATTCACGTTAAGTCTATCAACACAAAAAATAATTTGGAATTTTGTTGCAACGCATTTGTATGATCCAGAAATATATCCAACACAAATGTCACAATAACACACTAGACGTGTAAGTCAATGTTAGGTACGAATTTCTTATGTTACTGTAATTCATATTGTTGGTTAATTAAATTTTTTGTAATTTGCCTCCAATTTGATTATTTAATATACATATTAAGAAACGTGACGTCATCATCTCCGATATCATTGATAATTCACTGAATATTTTACGAAATATTCAGAATTACATGTCACTCTTACATAATGTGCCAAAAACAGGATGCGTCCAGTGGAAAACTTTGATGTGAAGCAAATTCTGGACAGTATCTTTGGCATTTTCACGTATTCCAGGGGGTACATGCAAGATTATTTTGATCATCTTCCATTTTTGTGTTTTGGGTAAAAGAAAAGGCGACCAGTCAAATTTGGACTTTTAAAATTAAGACATTACCAACCGCCACAAAAATCTCTAAATCAATTAAAGTCAAAATTTTTGTTTAAAAACGGCATGAAAAGGTCAAATTACAAAAAATAGTGCAAAAAACGTATTTCATAAGACCTTGAAAAAACTCGTGGCTACGCCGCTCGTTTTTTTAATTGAATTCGTGCTTCAAGGCTGGTCTTATGAAAATTGTTTTTTAATATACTATTGTGTGATTAATAATGTGACCAATACGTAAATGAATACTTTCACGCTTATCACACATAACTAAAACACTTATCTTTTGGAGTTTAAATGGTGTATTTTTGGTATAAATTTAAAAGTTTCGATAACAGTTACAGTAATCGTCCTCAGTAAATGATAAAAGGTTTAAAAATTAATTTAAATATCAATAAAAATTAATGAAATTTGAAAAATAAGCCTGCTGTTAGTATAACGGTTTGATAAAAGTATTTAAAAGCCAACTACGGATTCTATTTTTACTTTACTAAAGAATACCTAAATCTTTAATAAACTAAATGCTATTATATTTCCTTGAAGATTGAATGAAAATTTTAATTAAGTTATGATGTAAGTGTAAAGTTGTGAAAAATTTTAATTTCAAATTGTGATTGCTATTGTAGATGGAAAACACAATGTGTACCTTAAATATGAGTTTAATTCTAACTGCACGAGTTAAATTAAAATTATTATAATACTGTAGAAACATATCATATTTAATTGGTTAGGCATTTGCTTGAAGGTCTAGGAAAAAACAGCAAACACCTAGATATATCAAAAGTTAAAATTAATATGTAACATAATGTCTTTTTTTGCCTTTTGATGTTATTTGAATGTTTATACATCTTATTAGCATCACGTTATAACGGAACTTATTAATGAGTTTTGTATTGACAATGTTTCCATACTATCAAATTGAATGTCATAGTTTAAATTTTTAAAAGCATACTCAGCTACTCCGGTTGACTAAAATCTCACACGTTCTTTACGATTAGTATTAAAGCTACGTTTTGTGGCTTCAATGCATACTTTTCCGCAAGACGACTTATACGCACCGGAAGATGACAATAGTTGTGCATGATTTGGTAACCTGAAATGTTCTTTAATCTGTCTTGTACGATTAAAAACAAACAATCCATTAGGATTTTTTCCAGTTCTATCAATAACATTAGTTATAAAAGAGAGCAGGACCATCGTTTTTATGGTTATGTCTAGAAGGTGTAATAAAATTGATAATATCATTAAGTGAACATCCATTAGCTTTAAATAATGTCATGTTTTGCACAACTTTACACTTACAGTATAACTTGAATAAATGGTGTTAAATTTGTTTTTTAATTACGACATTTTTCATTGTTAGTCTTCGTCCGTGGGGGTATTCTCATTTATCATCTTCAACACAGTTTAGCAATATTTAAGTTATTAAAGATCTAGCTATGGTTTACTAAAACAAAAAGATTCTGTAGTTGGCTTTTAAATACGTTTATATTAATAGCAAGCTTATATTTCCGTTTAATATTTCATAAATTTATTTTCACATATTAAATAATTCTTGAAGCTTTTAACTCAGGATGATAAGTGAAATTGTTATCGAAACGATTAAATTTACCGAACAGTCTGTTTTCAATATTGATGAATAAATATAGTAGCAGGTTAACTATTTTGCAAGATTGCATAAAGACCAATAATTTTCCTGTACAATATTAATAAGTAATATTACTAACAGAGGGATGTTTGGTAGGCCACCAAAAAAACTAGTGAAAGCCTAGGAACAGGGAAAACCAAAAATGACGACAACAAAGAATACGAAAAAGTAAAAAAAGGAGAAAAAAGATACATTCGGGACAGGTTTCATGGTAAAGAAATACGGGAGTATAAAAGTTAAAAGATTTCAACCCATATCAAATAAGCTATGCTATTTAATAATAGAACTAAATAACAGAAATATAGCAATAATAAACATGCGTGCACCGACCGAGGAGAAGGACGAGGACTTACAAGAAAGATTCTATGAGGAACTAAAAGATGCTCTTAACGAACTACCCAGAAAATTTCGCAATAGAGAGACTGAAAATACTAAGCACATACTTCCGAAGAAAGAGCATTCACAAGGGAACATGGATCATTCCGGGCACCAACCAGACAAACTAGATAGATCATGTCTTGACTCAAGAAAAGCATGCAAACCTAATAGCAAACGTTAGATCCTATAGAGATGCAGACCACTTCCTGGTAGAAGAATAAAAATAAAAAACCCGGTTAACCTAAGAAGGAGGAAAAGAAAGGCAGAACAGAAGTACAATATCGAACAACTGAAAGAAGACAACGGCAAACAAGTACAAATAACACATCAAAGACAGTTATAACACGAGACAAAAAACAAATGAGAATTGTATAGAAGAGAGGTGCAATGGTATTGAAACGATAATAACACGAGCAATGGAGCAAGATATATGCAAATACAAAAAAGGAACAAAACGAGAATGGCTGCATGGAGAGTGCCAGGGAGAAATAGGGAACAGAAGAAGACTCACACTAGTTCTTTTACAAACAGGAACAAAAAAAGAAGACAAAAAAACTACGTAGAGCACGAATGCGAAGATAGACAGAAGAATAAATAGAGAAAACGGAGGATAGATATAATAGAAAGGAAGTCAGGAAATCTTAGGGACCTCAAGGATATAAGGAGAAAACCGGCACAGTATAAAGACAAAAAAGGAAATCTGATTGCAGAAGAAGAGAAGATATTAGAGAAGTGGAGGCAACATTTCGAGGAAATGCTCAATGAGGAAAAAGAAGCACAGAAACTAAGGCAATACCAGAAATCGAAGAAAACGTAATAGCAGAGCTAATAATAGAAGGAATACATACAATAATAAGGTGTTTGAATGAAAATAAGAGCCCCGGGCAAAACAGAATAACTGCGGAAAATATCAAACATGGAGGTGAAGTGCTAAGACGTAACATACATAAACTGGTACAAGATGGGGACAGGAATCAATTCCCAGGGCATGGAGTAAAGAAATTACCCAAACAATATATATAAAAGGTAATGCACTTATTACAGAGGCATTGCACAACTGGATGTAGTGTATAAAGTACTGGAAACATGGTTAAAAAGAAAGCTGGAAGAGGGGTGGAAAACAAATTGGGAGAATATCAATGCGGGTTTAGGGGCAACCACTGACCAAATATTTACATTCAAGCAACTGATAACAACAAGTTATGAGTATGAATTGCCGATACATATGTTATTTGTCGATAGGGCATATGACTCAATAAAGGGACAAGAGCTGATAAACGATCTGTAATATTTTCAAATTCCAGAATGATTGGAAGGACACTTACACAAACGCGGTGAGGGTAATAGGGAACATGTCAACTGAATTCGAAGCAAAAAGAGCAAATATATGCAAATGAAAAGAAGTATGTGGGATAAATATGAAAGGGCTTGAAGGTAGTAACACTGAGGGAAACTATAAAGTTTAAAGGAATAAAACAATATGTGTATTTAGGAGTCTTGATAGATCACAGATGTGGTGAAGAAACGGAAGTAATGTTCAGAATAGCAAAGAGCAATAGGTGCACAGAAGGCCTTCATAAAATACTAAGAGCAAAAGGAGTATGCTGGGGAGTAAGGATAAGACTATATAGGACAATGATAAGAACTACTATATGGGAGCAAGACATGGGTGATGTGTAAAAAAGTCTAAAGCATGATAGAACTATGGGAGAGAGGGATTATGGAGAATTTTTGGAGGAAGAGGGAGAGGGAGAGGGAGAGGGAGAGGAGAGGGAGAGGAGAGGGAGAGGGAGGGAGAGGGAGAGGGAGAGGGAGAGGAGAGGGAGAGGGAGAGGAGAGGAGAGGGAGAGGGAGAGGGAGAGGAGAGGGAGAGAGAGGAGAGGAGAGGGAGAGGGAGAGGAGAGGAGAGGGAGAGGGAGAGGAGAGGAGAGGGAGAGGGAGAGGAGGGAGAGGGAGAGGAGAGGGAGAGGGAGAGGGAGAGGAGAGGGAGAGGGAGAGGGAGAGGGAGAGGGAGAGGGAGAGGGAGAGGGAGAGGAGAGGAGAGGGAGAGGAGAGGGAGAGGAGAGGGAGAGGGAGAGGGAGGGAGAGGAGAGGGAGAGGAGAGGGAGAGGAGAGGGAGAGGGAGAGGGAGAGGGAGAGGGAGGAGGGAGAGGGAGAGGGAGGAGAGGAGAGGGAGAGGGAGAGGGAGAGGAGAGGGAGAGGGAGAGGGAGAGGGAGGGAGAGGGAGAGGGAGAGGGAGAGGGAGAGGGAGAGGGAGAGGGAGAGGAGGGAGAGGGAGAGGGAGAGGAGAGGAGAGGGAGAGGGAGAGGGAGAGGGAGAGGGAGAGGGAGAGGGAGAGGGAGAGGGAGAGGAGGGAGAGGGAGAGGAGAGGGAGAGGGAGAGGGAGAGGGAGAGGGAGAGGAGAGGGAGAGGGAGAGGGAGAGGGAGAGGGAGAGGGAGAGGGAGAGGGAGAGGAGGAGGGAGAGGGAGAGGAGAGGGAGAGGGAGGAGGGAGAGGGAGAGGGAGAGGAGAGGAGAGGGAGAGGGAGAGGGAGAGGAGAGGGAGAGGAGAGGGAGAGGGAGAGGGAGAGGGAGAGGAGAGGGAGAGGGAGAGGGAGAGGGAGAGGGAGAGGAGAGGGAGAGGGAGAGGGAGAGGAGAGGGAGAGGGAGAGGAGAGGGAGAGGGAGAGGAGAGGAGAGGGAGAGGGAGAGGGAGAGGGAGAGGGAGAGGGGAGGGAGGAGAGGGAGAGGGAGAGGGAGAGGGAGAGGGAGGAGAGGAGAGGGAGAGGGAGAGGAGAGGGAGAGGAGAGGGAGAGGAGAGGAGAGGAGAGAGAGAGAGAGAGAGAGAGAGAAAGAAAACATTCCCTAGTTTAAAAACATAGCGCTAGATGGCGCCACCTTTATTACAGAAAATATTCATTAGTCCACACACAAGTAGATAGCGACATAAATTCAAATTTCGCGAGTAGGGAGTCACGACATGAGAGCGCAGACCCTAACACATGTTCCTATACTTATCTTCTATGTTAGCATTAGGGCCCCTTATTAGAACACTATTTATCGTTAAGGGGTCCGCCACACTTGCCTTGTGAGATAGAATTATGGACCCCTTATCAGAATACTATTTCCAGCCTTGGAGCTACGGAAAATAGGCGAAGGCTCGAGAGAAAGTTCCTATATCAGTTTTACTTGATTAACATTTAAAAATGGCAGGATCGACCGCTTCTATAGAATATCAATAACACCGGGTCATTTCAAATACCTTGTAATTTATATATGTGCTAATATTAGTAGTCCGCTAAATTAGTAACAATAGAAAACGTCTTAAGATAAAATAGAAAAGGTACTACCCTCTCGAAATCGGGTAAAGATAAATTCAAGAAGATGAATATGGTACAGCTTCTGAGAACGAGGAATAAGGTTTGAAAGCGTGTGTAGTAGTTGCAGGGTCGTGCTGAAAACAGCTAATTTAAAAATAATCTCACATCTATGTAATAATAATAGTGACCGGTAAAGGCTGTATATTATGCTTTGCATGTATTTAAAGTGTAATAATCAGCGGATGAGCATTATTATTATGAGGGATATTAGATGCTTTACGGCTTGTTAATAAACTATGGCAATATAATTGTTCAAGGTGAAAACCATGAGTGTTGCTCTCTCTATGAAATTTCAAATAAATTAGATTACGCCACTCTTATCTCAGATTAGGAAATTTAAATGTGTTTAATTAGCATGGCTATTAAACCCCAGCTGGTAGAAGCCAATATAACGTGAAGTACATAAGTAATTGAACATGCATATAAATCAGGAGTATATTTTTTCGAGTGTATAGGAGTTGATAATCAATCAATCAACAGTTATCAGATATACCCGATATGAGAATTTACCGATAAAAATGACACCACTTCAAAGAAGAAAATATTATTTTACCCAATACTTAATTTTAGTCATTAATGTATTTTGCAGCAACAGCAAAAAATTAGAAAATATTTCTAAAACACATTCATTTAACACGATGTCAATAAGTGGTTGTTACTTTCCGATGGCATTGTATAACAGCTTAATAAATGCATTCTATAGGTAACATCATCTAAAGCAAATTATTATTGTAAACAAACTAATTAAGTACACCGAATTACTCATCTATTTTAATGACATCGAAGTGAAATAATTTAAACTATGTATAAATAAATTTTCGTATAGGTAAAACGTCACAATATGTAAATGGGAATTAAAAGAAATGTAATAATAATTTTAATAACAATTATGCAGTTTCTTGTTATAATAAACTCATTACGAAGATTAAACCACATTGTAAAAACTAAAACAGAATGATATTTAAACTTCATGTTAGATAGACATAAACACTTGGTTAACTTAAATAATCTGCTTCTGTAAGATTATGATACGCTTTAATCATTCATATTTAATTTTAGTCTTACGCTACCTGTAATAATTTTAACATGTTTTAGGATAATTATGCAGTTTATAATAATAAACTCACTACGAAAAATAAAATTACGCTGTAAAACAAAAACAGAATTATATTTAAGCTTCATGTTAGATAGACATAAACACCGTTAAATTTAAACGTTCCAAAGCCACCAACATCCCTATAAGATAATGCGGTTTAGCTTTTTTTCATTTATGCTTAATTATTTTTTTTAGCCTTACCACGCATTATATTAATAGACATAACATGCATGTTAACTTAAAAACGCCTAGGTCGACTGCTTCTGTAAAAAATCAATAATGCAGTCATTTCAAAATTGCATAGAACATAATCGATATGTTTAAGGTCTATGTCCAGGTTTTTATATCTTTCAAATATCTGACAAAAAACAAAACTGGCTCTAATAATAATAAACACAGATTAAATAACATCTTTTATTAAGAAAAAACACCTGTGACCATCTTTACATGTGTTATTTATTAATTGTTCTTTCCCTATTATTAGAATACAATTTTTACGACAAGAGCGAAGCCCACGAACGGGTTCCTATAACAGCCTTACAAGACGAGGACCTTTACTAGAATACAAATTCAATTTCCCAGTGCAAGGCCAACTCCGATGTCAACCACTTGGTCAAGGTAACCAGTTTCTTAAGGTAAATCAGTTTTTCAAGGTAAACAATTTTCTCAAGGTAAATCACTTTCTCAAGGTAAACAACTTTTCTCAAGGTAAACAACTTTTCTCAAGGTAAAGAACTTTCTCAAGGTAAAAAATACGACCCCCACGCAGGCGGCCTTGGGAATTTCCAAGGTCAAAAGTGAAAGTAGTGTCGGTGTTCTACTGACGATTTATAAGTATAAAAACATAACCTCACAAAAAACGCCTTACGATACAAATTATTTTTAAATCATCAGTAAACTTAGTGCATATTACTTACCATTATGTGCTATATACGTTGCCTTTTCAATAATCCTTTTTGTTCGCTCAGACGTTCTAGTTTTAACTTTAGTTACGTATTTACGAAATAAACCACGTTAAGATTAATAATATCAATCTGTTGTGGTACATAAGACTTATGTTATAAAAATATCCCCGATACTTCAGAATTAACTATATATAAGTCCTTTCTATCGAGGTTCGTTATGTTGAACTAGAAGACATAAGTACCTTAATTCTATTTTACCAACAAAAACACGCGTCAAAACTACTTGAGTCATAAATACCCATTGATACAGAATACGTATTTATCGACACTGACTTAATCCGTTTTTAGCAAATAACTTTTTAAAATATTACGCATTTTATAAGCTACATAACTCATTTTGGCCATGTCTCGACTTAAGTCCTTTAGGCCGCGCAATAGAGAATTAAACGTTAAAATAATACGAAATTTTACAATCCTGACTTTAAAAGTGGTTACATTTAGTAGTAACACCGTCCTAATATGCTTTTTCACTTATGCACATAGGTGATACATGAAAAGAGTTCTAACCTTTTTTGATTTATTAAAACTAAATAGAGCAAATATCAAACAACGTATTTCAAAATGAAAATATGTGTAATACTGACGTAATCTACACGACCAATAACGTAGTAACAAATTGGTACGATTACTGAAGGGTTACACATAAACTGTCAGGTTAGTCGAGAATTGTTTTGAGGGAGGACAGTTTAACTTTGATAATTCAAACATCAAGGGTATTTGCAAGATAACAAGTACCAGGACCATTTATTTATGTCAAACCCAAGCGTCAAATATTCTATGTTAGCAGTGAATGTCTTTTCAGTTAAAGATGCAAATGAATTGAATGCACGCGTTTAGCCTTTGATGTCTCTATTATAACTCCTTAATCTTGATTGAACTTCCTTTCATGTTATTACCTGATGAACATACACACTTGCATTCATAAATATCTGTTTGAATCTATATGATATCACTTTAAATACCGTTTATTTAAAATTAATTTAGGTACAGCATAGGTGTAATTTTATTGGAAATTGTAGACACTAACTATAAACAGATATTGCCACAAATAAAGTGTATTCTAAGATAAAATATATGCATGTCGTAGAAAGTAAAATACAGACTTTTTGCGAGTTTGTCGTCATTGACCTAATATCTTAACCTTTAGATATATAATGACCATTATAATCTGAAACGCACTTTGTATTAGTAACGTGTGTAGTAATGAATTAAAAGTAACAATATTTGTTTTTTATGTTAGATCAACGTTATTCATGCTCAAAATTCCTTGAGATAAAAATGCATTTTTTCTTTAAGTAGTATTCCCCTTGAACGAATACGACTTCACTCCATAGTATTTATGATGGAAACTTGGAAAACTTTTATACGATCTTTTCTATTCTCAGATGCTTTACTGCTCTTGTTTAGTTTATGACATAGTCTAAATTAAACTTTGAATGTTGTTCGAAGAAATAAAGTCACGTGAATAATAGTAAATACTAAAACACGTTTTCATACAAAAAGCTTTTTAGTAAGACTTTGGTAGTACTTACTGTTGTTTGCATTTTCAAAACTCTATGTTCCTCCTCATTCAACCTTAATTTTTTTAAATGCACTTTACCCACCACAAATAATATATTCTTGTTGAATTTATTTGGATGTTAATATATCTCAATAGCTGCACGTGGTAAATTAACATGATAGCTAATGATGTTGACAGAATTGAAAAAATTCTAATTGATAATGGCATTAGGACTGTTTTTAATCCTAAAAGAAAAATGAAAAAACATTTAGTCACCTACAGATGTTTTAAATCCATTGTCATCTTATGTAGTGTATAAGTTGTCTTGGTCTTGGAAAAATTTATGCATGGAAACCACAAAACGTAGCTTTAGTGCTAGACGTAAAGATCTTAAAAGGTTTTGTAGATTGAGTCAACCGGAAAAGTCTGCGGTAGCAGAGCATGCTTTTATTAATTTAAATTATAACATTAAATTTGATAATATGGAAATATTGTCAAGATAAACTCATTATTAAGTTTGTTTACATCGTGAAGTTAATGAGATTTATAAACATCCAAACAACAGACAATGAGGAAATCTCCAATTAAATAGGTTTTGGCATCTTACAATTATTAAAAAACATAATAGTGCGTCTTAATTTTAACCTTTTGATGTATTTTTTTTATACTGTGGTCCTGAACAAGCTAAGTTTAACCTAATGCATTAAAGCGCTCAGCAACAGTTGCAAGATATTGAATTATTAAGAGATGCCTATGAACGGCAACCATAAATTCTTTCATTTCATAGATGAGAGGAAAACAGAAACTAGAAAGATCATTCTAGGGTTTAGAAGTCATTTGGTGCGACACAGGGAGATGTGTACTGCATATTGATGATGTGTATGAACAAATCAATTTTAAAGTCATGTATGATTTCTAAAGTGTCTTAGTGACGTGGTTGGTAATTCCTAAGTTTGCATCAAGGTACAATCCGGTTTTCCGTATGTGATCTTGCAGTGAAATCGCGGTATTATTTTAGATAGATCTCAGCAAATTACTCAATATTTTCGCGATCAGGTTTTTTCCCAAACACTATGCAGCTAATATTTTTGGATTAATTACCAAACAATGATCTAAAGGAACCTGACAAATTGAAGCCAGCTCATTTTAGATGGCAGACAGCGCTTTGGTTTAAATGGAAGATACAGCTGAGTGTCTTCGGTGCAATGGTGATAATCAGATGACACCAAACAACTATTTAAATTAAACCAAGAATGGATCCTTGAGGAACCTCAGACGTACGACCAGAAAATTTAGATATGTGGTTTCCATATACAACAGCTTGAAGTATTTCAGACAGGAAACTAGAAATAAGAGCACGTGCTTCTGGGCTTAATGCTACATAGCTCAGGGTTGCCACCATTATGTTATGATTCAACGTGTCGAATGCTTTTGTGTAATCTAATAAAACTAGGTCCTTTAATTTCCCTTGATCCCATGTAGATAAAATGTCATCAGTAACACTAATCAGAAGCCACAGTGTGGCCTTCCCTGAAACCTGATAGGCAAAGTGGTAACAATCGGGGTTTGCACAAATAATGTTTAACTTGAAGTTCCATTATCTTTTCTAAGAACTTCGATAACGCTGGCAAAATACTAATACGTTGAATATCATTAACGTTTTGTGGCTCAGCATTTTCTAATAGTGGTCTAACGAATGCTTTTTTCCAGTCTATAGGAAAAACCGATTTAGTTAAACACTCATTAATAATATGAGTAATGCACGGGAGCAAGAATGCTACACATAAATGTAGAGTTACGATACCTAACCCATCTGGCCCTAATACTAATTTTGTATTGGACATATAATCATCAAGTAGACTGTCATCGGGGAGACTAGCTGCAGTGGCGTTGATAATATACTTACTAATACATTACCATCGGCTAAATTTGAGAGGAAGTGATTAACCTTTATTTCCCTTATATTAAAACTGTGTAATGCAGACCACTTTTCACTAAGGGGTTTGCCACATTCAAAGGAAGAGATTCCATGAATTTAGATAAAACGAAGGTGATCTCAATTGGTCGGCAGTTAGAGGGATCGGTCTTATGGCCTTTTTTGAGAATAGGTTGAACATTTGCTAACTTCCATGGTGAACAAAATTTCGCAGAGGACATAGAGATTGAATAGAGCTTAGATAGGACCAATATTAGTTCGAGGTAACATTTCTTTGGACAATATATGGGATACCGTATGCGCCAGTCAACTTATTGGGATCATGCTTACCGATGATCCATTCTAAGAGCTTGTATCGAAAATGAATAGGTTTCGTATAGTGTGAAGAAGAGTTGATTAGGGATACATCTTTTCCAGAATCATTAATACATGAATTCGATGCAAAAAAATCCACAAAGGATTGGTTTTGTCTACGGAATCAGCAACTACAGGTCAGTCAAAAGATGTCATGGATGAAAATGTCCATGTACCAAAGTTTTTACTGGTGGCTTTACTAAAGACTAATATTTACGGCTACCGAAAGAAGATGTAGACAGTTCATTGCATTTTTGTTATTAAAACAACTTTTTAACTTTACTGATGACACTTTTGCAGGTATTTCTAACACCAACGAAGTATGCATTACTCTCGGCCCTTTTATTAGATTTCCATTTGGTGTAAGATTTATTTTTCAAAGATATTGCATGAGCACCAGCATGATTGAAGCTCTCGTTGGGAACGAGAATGACCTTGTAACAAACTTCGAACGTGTTGTTAATAATTCACCTCTTTATAGGCAATTAACGTGCATTTCGTGCAGCGTGTGTTGCATATCTAGTTGCATAAAAACATGCATTTAATTATTTTAATTAGAACTCGTACGCATATCGTTTGGACATTCAGTTTCAGACATGTTCATACGCAAAGACTACTTGCGTTGTATTACATTTTTTATTAAAAGTGCTATACAATTTGTATGGTAAGTTACAAAAAAACTATTATATTGAAGTTTGAGACTTTTGCTTGTTTATGTTTACTTTCATGTTTATGTTTTATTTTTTATTTACTTCACCTTTACTGTTACTTTTCACACGTTTTATTCACATCTACGAAATTAATTATTTTACCGTTAATGTAAGTTACGGTATTACTACGATTGATCAAGAGTGAGATTTTTATTCATTTTGCAATTATAAAGCATACAAATCCAGATTTATTTCAACCCTGAAGTAATATTACGCAACAATTTCTCTAAATCGCTGACACAGTATGCATCCATTTCGTTATCTACAATGTGACGAAGAATAAGGTATTCTGATCCCAGTAATTACTTATAATAACACTAATTATTCATTAGGTTATAACGTTACTAGCATTAGCATTAAAGTATTTCTGTTTATAATTAAATATAGGTAGTGTAATAAAATTTGTTATTGTAGAAATTTCTTGTATTTATTGTATACTGGTTTACTTGTTTATTCCATATTTAAAAACAAGTTGGCGTGCGAGTATTTAACAATTAGTTTCAGGAGGAAGCATCCTCGATTTTAAAGCGAAGATATCTAGGTACATGTAAATATTTTTTTGTTAGTAAGGCAAATCGATAATTTTATGAACCTGGCCCACTTTAATCTACGATTAAGCTAAAGGCAGAAAATTTTCTGTTTATTACCCTAACTGTTAAGTAGCTAAAATTTGAATCCATGGGTGTAGAAGTATAATTATAGAACTTTAGGATCTGTACAACCTATTAGAGTTTGTTTGTTTGGAATGTGTCACTCCATGACCATGAGGATGACTTCAGATACTGAAAGGGCAATATCCGACGACTAGGACGACTTAAAAAAATATTCGCGTCATGGAAAGATTTCAAAGAAATCGTAAATCACTCCATTTAGTTGACTTGAAACATGACATGGTTCGAGAACTAACTTCAATTTCAATTAGACAATGATCAGAAGGACCTAGTGGGGAAATAACTCAAGTTTGGCAAACAAGTGGGTTTAATGTAAGAAATAGGTCTAGAAGATGTGAAGTATGGTCAAGATTTTTGTTTGCTGTACCATCAAGTAGATGCTTAATTGTTTTTTATTTCTTTGAAATAAGATACTTCTGGATATTTTGTGAATTACTTAATATATATGAAACTTCTTCATTGTACATTAACGATACGATTGCTTTTATAACAATGTAAAAATGGTCATGCGCCATACAATTGCGCATAAAATAAAGGAAGGTTCACTCTGAATTTAATATCTAAAATTCCGGTCACACGAAGACAAAATCAGATCAAACATACCCGTCACATATATAAACACAAATGTAACAAAAAATATAAATTTTTAAATATAAACGAAATAATGTTCTTTAATTAAGCAAATGTCAAATAGGCGTTTGCTTTACTTATACATCATTTTGCCCCTCGCTTTTACAACTTTGATCGTGAGGCATTTGTTCATTTTTCTCTACTGATAGCATGTAATATATCTTTGCATTTGAACCTCACAAACACAACCCGCACAATATCCAATACCGGGGTGGAGCTGGATGACTCTTCCAGTTTTCCATACAGCTGGATGCAAATTTTCGTTTTTGATTAAAAACAAGTCATTCGGTTTAATTGGTGTTGCTTGGGTTTTGCATTTTTCTTCCGACTGTAGACGGTGAACGTATTCCTGCGACCATTTTGACCAAAAATGTTGGACCATTGACTGAAGATGTCGGTATCGTTCTAATCTTGAGACAGGTGTATCGTTAAGGTTAGGTTCACGAAGGTTCGTAAAAGGTCTGATTATTAGGAAATGTGTTGGTGTGGGTGGATCATTATCGTTAGGATTGTCAGTCAATGGAGTGAGTGGTCGTGCATTTAGAATAGTTTCTATTTTTAATAGAACTGTCAAAAATTTCTCAAATGTAAGAGATGTTTGTGATAGTGCGCGTTTTAAGTGGTGTTTACAACTTTTAACTCCTGCCTACCAAAGACCGCCGAAATTTGGTGAGTATGGTGGCGTAAAGTACCATGTGATCATTTCATCACTTATTGGCTCTACGCAATTTTAATAATTATTAACAAAAAAATTGCCCAATTCATGTAATTAATTTTTTGCTTCTACAAATGTAGTTCCATTATCGGAAGATATACAAGTTGATTTACCTCTTCCTACAATGAATAGCCTTATTGTTGCCAAAAATGCGTCAGTCGCAAATCTGACACCAACTTCAAATGAATTGCCTTAGTAGTCATACACATAAAGATACAAATATAAGCTTTCATAATTTTTGCTCCTGTGCCCTTTTTGTATTTTAATTGAAATGGACCGCAGTAGTCAATATCGACTGAGTAAAAAGGATAAGTTGGATTTAGTATTACTGAGGGAAGATTTCCCATCAAAGGGCGTTAGGGTAGAAAAGTGAAAGGGGGTCCTACGGCTAGTCAGCTGCTCTCGGTGGAATGGGAATCAGTTCTCTTATGGGTACACTAATTAAAAAAAATGAATTCCTGGAGGCGCCACTAACTTCTTGCATTTATTAGGCCGTAACTCCAAGTTAGAAGAATTCCTAGATGATAGAGGAGGACCGTGAAAGAAAAGAAGCGTATGGGTAGAAAATAGGTATTTATTAAAATAAAAAGCAGAGATAATAGAAAAAAATAACGGTTAGGTTTTATCATAACCAAATGATTTAAAAAAAGGTGGTTGTTATAAAAAAAACCAATATATGCATTAATAAAAATTAAAGTACTTGCCCCGAGATCTCGAGTTTACACTAGACTTAAATAAATAAAATGAATTAATACTTTAGATTAAATAAACGCTTGCTTTAACAGTAATAGAAGATATTGAAGATACTTTTGTTACAAATTAATTAGTGGGTGGGTTCTTTTATGTAACAAATGAATAAAAAGGAAATAATGGAAGGAAGCTGGATGAATATTTCTTTGTGAGATGACAAATGCGAAGGAAATGTTTTTTTTTCCTTTTCTTTATTAGGTGATGATGAAATGTCAGAAGGTTTATCTAAGTGGTAGATGATCTCAGTGGACGATGAGCGACGATCACGAGGTAAAGATGAGTTGAACTCAAAGGGTACGAGAAAAAAAAGGCCCTGGAGAAGGAATAGATGTAATTTAAAATTATTAATAGTTAGCTACTTACAAGATGTTGGGTGACCTTGCAATAAACAATTATAAGATTAAATAAATATGCTTACATCAACAAATATGCTCGTTTCTTTTTTTTTAAATTCAGGTGTGCGAAATCTAAAAGGTTATTAACAAAGGGACGTGGAAAATACTGTATTAAACCTACTTACAAAAAAAAGTTGCTTGGAATTATCAACTTGTGATTAGGTTCTAGCAGCGCCGTTACCATGAAAATCCCAGTTATGGATTGCTCTGGTCCTTAAAGGATAACAGTAGCACTTATAGGTAGCGGGTTGGGGGGTTAAATCCCAAATTTTGGAAAAAAGGTACAAGTTGCTTGGAATTATCAACTTGTGATTAGGTCTAGCAGCGCCGTTGCCATGAAAATCCCAATTATGGATTGCTCTGGTCCTTAAAGGATAACAGTAGCACTTATAGGTAGCGGATTGGGGGGTTAAATCCCAAATTTTGGAAAAAAGGTACAATAAACCAACTAATACCCCTCGAACTAGACTCGATATCTAAGAATTTTTAAGCAAATTACGTAAAATTCCATGAATTAGAAAAAAGAATCGTGTTTGATTTTTGAAGTCGATTTGATTGGTTGTTGGGCCGAACGACAAAGATGAAATTATAAGGAAGAAGAAGACGGATTCCAATGAGCGCGAAAAATTATCGAAGATTTTGAGAATGTGGAAATAATGACAGAATAATATAACAGTGGCGTAAATTTATTAAACATAATTTAATACCAGAAAATATAGGTATAAATGTTAATAAGATGTAAGAGGTAAAATGTAAACATAAAACATAAGATAAGATTAATAAGTTAATTAAATTAGGTGTGAGTAGGTATTTATTTGGGAAAAGAAAATCAGTACGCCTATGGTGAAATTTAATCAAAATGTAAAACTAGCCAATGATAATTCCTAAATCACAATTCAAGATGAAAGCATATAAACTATTTAAAATATTAACATGAATATAACCTACGATTTTGATTGAAAAATCATTGGATATTTTATTGATTAAAAGGGATCTTTAGAAAAACAATTTATGATTCAAAGGATTATAAAGGTAGGGTATTAACAAAGGGACAAATATTAAGAATACATTATAATTTTAGAATGTATGTAAGGATTTGAACAGAAGTAATGGTGGGAAATATTAAGGAAGAAATGAGTTGTAACAAGGGCTGCAAAGGTTTACAGTTAAATTTAAAGCATTTTAAACAGTGCCTAACTATTTCCTTTGTAAGATTTTTACCATTGATCAGCCAATATTTTTGCCTAATGATTGATAACGTTAATTTTGCTTCTGCTTGAAAAGAACTTTCATGTTTTTCTTTGATTAATAAATACGTTAAATGACTATCTTTAGGTAATAACATCGGGTACTTTTTATTACATAAAAATTTTGAATTTTTTAATTTACCACCTACTCTCAGAATTCCATCTGTATCTAAATACTAATAAATTACTTTTTTCTTTAAAGGTAAATTATGAGACAAATTATAAATTTCTAAAGGAAAATGTGATTGCACAATCTTCATCAATTTTAACATTGCATTATTTAACTCTGAAATTGTTATAATATCAGATTGTAGAGAGACAATTTTGTTTAAATCTTAAGCAGTACACTGTAATTCTTGTCAACTTGTGAATAGACAAGTATTTGTTTACCAGATTAAATTGGAAACTGTTAGATAGTGCCACTAAATTTAATGTTGTTTTTCGTTTTTCTGTATCCATTCGATTAAAATTGCTATTTATTTGAGGTTGTTTGTCAAAACTTATTATTTGTTTTTATACAAATTCTGGGCCATTCCACCATAAGTGTGATTTTTCCAGTTCGTTTGGTAATGCATTACAGAACGTATGCGTCTCAATCCATTTGGCATTTGTTATTAGAATGTGCCGTGAAATTTTAATAATAACGGTTTGATTTAGTGATTTACAATATTGTAACCAACTAGTAAGTATGTATAATGGTATACTTTCATCCCAATTAAGTTGAAGTCTTCAAACTGCTTGAACAATGAATTTTGCTCCTATTGTGATTGGTGCCAATAGTCCTAGTGGGCCAAACAGCTGTGATGTAAAAGCAAGAATTGTGTGTTCAGTCGCTCAATAGTGAATAAGTAAATTCATCTGTACTTGGATTTCATGCTATTCCTAAGGTTTTTTCTAAACTATATTTTGGTTCAGATCCGATTAAGAATAGGACTATTAAGAATTAAATCTTGCGTATTAGTAGTCCACTTACATAACTTAAATCCAGCACTGTTCAATATGATGGTTAAGTTTTGCTTGATTTCCATTAAATCCATAACTGAATTGCTACCTATAAGTAGATCATCTACATAAAAATCCCTTTTTATGATGCTTGCTTCCTTTGGAAGTGTAGATTCATTTTCTATGCCTACTTGAAACAATGATCTTATGGCCAGAAATGGTGCTGCGGTTGTGCCATAGGTAACTGTGTTTAGTTCATAATGTTCTACTTCATCATGTTGTTTCCATAAGATTCGTTGGTACTTGTCATCTTCTGGGTCTATCCATACGCATCCATACATTTTGAAAATATCAGCTGTGATTAGGTAGGCGTACATTTTGAAACGTGCAACTATAGAAAAAATGTCATCTTGCATACTTGGACTGGTGCATTGAGCTTCGTTTATTGACATTCCTAATTTTGGTTTGCGTAATCTATAAAAAAACCTCGGTAAATCGGTTGTGGAACGTGTATTCTTTATTACAGCTTGGTGGGATAAGTAGAACGCTGAGCCGTCAATACTTGGTAGAATTTTTGTCATATGTTGCATATCCATATATTCACTAATGAAATCTTAATATTGGAGTTTGCAATTAATGTCTCTTTTAAAGCGTGCTTATAATTGATCCAATCTTTGTTGTTCTGAATCTCGAGAATCACCACATTCTAACAGCAAGTCGCCCTTGAATGAAATGCGAACAATATACTGCACTAATTCATCCCGTGTCGTTTGTTTGTAAAATTCTCCACAGTGCATTTCTTTTACTATGTAATGCTTTGAATTACTATCAAATTCATCCATCTTCCAAAATCTGGTTTCATTTAAGGTTAAATGTGAATTAATCACCTTTTGTATTCTTGATTATTTGCTTTAGTAACAAAGTTTCCCGAAACCACCCAATCTAGCTTTGTGTTTTGTAAAATAGGACCACGCCTGTCACAAATTTGACCTATATATAATAGTTCAAAAAGTATACCAGCTCCAAATAGAATATCTACTTTGTGAATTTCTGAATTTTGGATCTGATAGTTTTACATGCCCTGGAATTGTGATTAAGGTTTCGTTGAATGATTGTACTGGTATACTTTCAGTGATTTTTTATATTAAACTTGCTACTGTTTTATTGTAATTTGATGTATAGATTTAAAATGCAAATTTACTTTGTGTAATTTTTGTTATTCAACATGTGAAACCTTTTACTGAAATATTTATTGGAATTTATTTAATCGCAATTTGTTACACATTTCTCCAGTAATAAAATTCGATAGTGAAGCAGAATCTAATAAAATTCTAATTTGTTGATAATTCCCTTCAGAGTCCTTACACAATGCTAATGCTGTTGATAATACAGTTTGTATGTGTGATTGAGTTTGCAATGAACATGTGATTGTTGAATTATTTACATTAGTTTGTTTCATTTCAGATTTGTGAAGTAGTGTATTGCGACGCTTCTGGTATTTTTTACAATTCTTATTTGATTGACCATTTTGAATAAAGTGGCCCTTACGTAAACAGTTAATGCAAAGCTTTAATTCACGTACCTTTTCATTTCTACCATCCTGATCTAATTTTAATAATTCCTCACAAGTAAAAGGTTTATGATCTTTGCTGCAAATTGCAATTGAAACATATGAACTTAAATTGCCTTTGTAATTAGTGTTAATGTTATCTTTTACACCAGACCTTGTTTTTGTATCTACTCTAATTGGAATTGTTTTCAATGTAGCCTGTTTAATAGATAAAAGTTAAGACAAACTTGTAATGCGGGAAATCTGTTTGGATCATTATTCGAATTTAATTTTTGTTCCCATTATTTATTGGTTTGAAAATCTAACTTACTGGATAAGATTGATATAATTAAGAAATCCCACGCCTCAGTATTATGACCTAGGGCTGCTAAACATCGTATATGATTTTCTGTGGTTCGATTAAATTTCGTAATGATGTACCTGTTTCTTTACTTAACCTAGAAATTTCTGAAATTGTTTTTACACGTGTATTTATAATACGTTTATAATACGTTTATTGTTGTATCTTTTTTGTAATATTTCCCATGCAATAATTTTGATTAATAGTTTCGAATGATTTTAATAAATTTGCAGGTTCACCTTTTAAATTTGACTTTAAATATGCCAGCTTCTGTGAATTCGACAATTAGTTACTTGTATGTATGAGCACAGTAAAAAAATTCACGTTATTGTGTAAAAGCCCCGTCAAAAGTTGGCAAATTAATTTTAGGTAGCACTACATTGCACGAAGAGTTAGTGTTAGTATCGTTTCCATTACCTTTAAATTGTTTAAATTCCAAGTGACCTTTTGAATTGATGAATTGTTCGGCTTTACTAATAAGATCATAATATTCGTTTTGAAATTGATCACTTTGCTCTACTACAATTTCTAATTCATCCTCTGAAACTCTGTTTTCTAATAATTCATTGATTTGGGATTGAGTAGTTAAAAATTGTTCAACGAATGTATAAATTTTTACTGTTCTAGATTTAACATTTTGGATAATTGAGTCTGAAATATTTTCATTATCAATTTGATCTAGATTACTTTTTAAAATTGGTTAATTATGTTTTATACGTACCACGTTTACTTTTAAGTAGGTACTCTAAGTTCTTCTGTCATTCTCAATAGTAGTATTTTAAGGAAAGGCACATGTATAAAGTACCACCTGGTTATCGATCGATTCAATGCTTCTTTCCGTAGAAAATAAATTATTTGTACTGATTGTTCGGGTCGAAGGACCGATTTTTTGTTTGCTGTACCATCAAGGAGATGGTTAATTGTTTTTTATTTGTTTGAATTGAGATACGTTTGGATACTTTTGAAACTTCTTCATTGTACATTTTTCTTGTTTGTTAGTATGCTCATGCTTATGGTTAGTATTTACTTATTTATGGCTTATACGTACATATATATATATATATATATATATATATATATATATATATATATATATATATATATATATATGAGCCCTTCTCTTCAGCCCTGGTCAATCCATTATGGTACATTAATGATATGGTTGCTTTTATAAAAATGGTCATGCGCCATACAATTACGCATAAAATATACCAGCGCCTAATAGAACATCTACTTTGTGAATTGCTGAATTTTGGATCTAATAGTTTTACATGCCCTGGAATTGTGATTAAGGTTTTGTTGAATGATTGCACTGGTATACTTTCAGTGATTTTTGATATTAAACTTGCTACTGTTTTGTTGTAATTTTTATGTATAGATTTAAAATGCAAATTTACTTTGTGTAATTTTTGTTATTCAACATGTTGAACCCTTTACTGAAATATTTATTGGAATTTATTTAATTTCAATTTGTTACACATTTCTCCAGTAATAAAATGGTCATGCGCCATACAATTACGTATAAAATAAAGGAGGCTTCACTCTGAATTTGATAAATCAAAGAGTTATCAAGAATTCTTGTAGGTTCAGAAAACATTTGTGCGACATCGCGTTAAATAGCAAAGGTTCTTGTACTACGACCAGCAGGATTAGTATTAGATAAAAATTGAAGCCAAGTAGAGTTATGAACTGAAATATCCCAGAAGTGAGATATCGCAAGATGGAAACTGAGGTAGAATATAATCAACTTTCAAACTAAGGTAATCGAAGAAAGTTACTGTCATTGGGAGAGCCATAAATGCAACAGTAGAATTTCACAAATTTAGGACCAAACCGTGTGAACCAAATCGCGTCGACTTTTTTATCCCTCAAGAAAGAGATCTTCTTTTAACCTATATTTTCCTTGAGATGGGCGCACTCTCCTCTTTTGTATCGAAAGTTATTGTGAAGGTTGTATTGGGGAAATTGGAAGCGCGAAACTGAGTTTTAGAGGAGTCTTGTGTTTCAAATAAACACAATAATGGATCAGAAAGTGAGTACGTTCGATGACCAAGGTAGCTTGGGCCCCGATTTCCCGGAAATCCGAACTGTACAGGATTTTAGAAAATTTTGAATTCTCAATCCGATAGAAAAACAATGAGAGCGAAAAGAAAAATGAGAATGGATTAAGGATACAGAAAGGTTGACCGGCAGACCGGCATCGAGCTCAGAAAATCGGAGAACCAGTACTGAGGAAGTCATGGTAAGGGTGGTGGTACCTCCCTGGCAGGCATGGAGTACACATACTTCCCACCTGTAATACATATGCCTCTCACCTCTAGGTTTCTTGCCGGGTTTCTTCTTTGACTTTCAAGTAAATGCTTTACTAATTAAATGTGTTAAGTCATCATTACATTAATTTAATATATGTAGCTAGAATTAGAATCATTTTAAGCAGAAAACTATTTCTTTGTTTGATTTGACTAGATCTTTAATTGGTATGTCAAGTTTCTACTTGTGAACGCTTTTATCTATTTCGAATTAAAGTTTTTGACAACTTTACGCTTACATCATAATTTTAAATGTTGCTAAATTTGTTCTATGTTCATGAAATTTTTCATTGTTATCCTTTGTCCCTTAGGGGTTGTTCTGATTTGTCATCTTCAAAGCAGTTCAAAAATATTTAATTTATTAATGATCAAGTTATTCCCTACTCAAATAAAAATAAATTCAGTAATTGGCCCTTAAATACCTAAATCAAACTGTAATTTTAATATGAGGCTTATATTTACGTTTTCATATTTCATAAATTTACTTTGACATCTCAATTAATTTTTAAAGCTGTTATCATTTACTTAGGACGATTGCTGTAATTGTTACCGAAACGTTTAAATTTATGTAAAGGATAAATAAAAAACACAAGATTTTATACCCAAACGATAAGTATTTTAGTTATGTTTGATAATCGTGATGGTTTTGTTTTCTTGTAGGTCACATTATTTATCACAGTATGAATTATATTAACACAAGAAACTAACATTGAATTACTTGCCTGGTGTGCCTTTGTTGCATTTGTCTTATTGAATGGTTATTGTGAAACAATTACTACCTAAGTACAGAAGTTTCATACATATCTAACACACACACACACACAGTGCTTTGAAAGCTATGGAGGAGTAGAATACTGCAATTGCGATAGTATTGCCAAAAACAAAGAGAATGCTGAATTACTATTGTAATCCACTCAACCACAAGCAGAGTTAAAAATTAGTGTACAGCAAATATTTATACTGGTTAGATTGGTGCAATACTACGAAAGTGCATCATACAAATTCAAATTATTTATTGTGGAGTTGGACTTACCGTAAATATACACAGTTTGTCTCACTTTTGAGGAGTACTCTCTTATATTTATAAACTCTATACATTTTCAACAAACAAAATACACCCCGACACGTACTACACAAGAATAAAAAACACCGAACGCATTACAGTAGCTAAGCTATCATCGTCAGCGGTCGACTGGGGACTATACACTTTATTTTATATGATAGCACGCGATAGGACCTAAAGTACTAGCCATAGCATTCTGATTTGACATTCAAGTCGTACTGTAATTTATATTTATTTAAAAAAATTCAAAAGTCACAGCAGTTTTTGTCTTATATATTTTTAAATTTGAACTCAGTGCATTTTCATCACAGTGTAATACACGTAGTGTATTACACTGTAAATGTGAATTTGCGTTTTTCGCATAAGTGTCAACCTTAGTAGGCCACGAAAGCGAATTAAGTCATAATCATAAGGCAAATAATGTAAACTTTATTGATGTCTCAATAACAGACTTTTTCAAATGATGTAGAGGATTTAGCAATACGAGGATGTACCGTATCACTGAAACGTATTGCTGATGTTTACTTCATCATACGTAGATCACATCCACTTATCAGATCTAACAATAATTATTAGCTTATAGATACTATTACCTATCATTTTTAGTTTACGTTAGACGTTTCTACTTATAACGCTGAATTTAAATGAACGAGAATTTAAAAGAGAAAAGAAAATGGGAAGCCATGTTCTTCCATATTTCAGGTTCAGCAAAGAACAGCAGATACATTAGTGTCGACTAAAACAGTTTCAGGAACATGTGACCTTAGGAACAGTGGCGGTTTTCTGAAAGGTTACTTTATGCAATGTGTTTCAAAATGTACAATGGATTTGCCAGACACGAAGCAGCAGACGATTTGTCAACTAATTTATAGCATGTAGGCATAAAAACAACCTGTAAGCCTGAATTTCTCATGATAAATTATTACAGCAACACATGTATTTTGCATCGGAAGAACTAGTTTAAATTATCTACTAATAGACTTAGGGTTTAAATTTAAAAAAAAACTGTGAGGCGAGGCTTGTGTGAGCAGAGTCATGTGTCCATGAGAAACGCCTTCTTGAGAAACTATTTAAAAAACCAAAAATCTGGAAACTCATTGTAATGTCTTTTCTTGGCCGAACCTTGGGTTTCCTTCTAAGGAACTTCTAAACGCAGTTAGCAAGATAGTAGTCCAAAAAGTTTGCGCAAACCAAGTAAACCCTCAAATGGTAAGCGTTATGTTATCATTCGTACTGGAAATAAGCATGGTTTCATTAATGAAAGTAGTTTGATATTCTTCAGTACAAGTAATTCACTAGAGTACCATGAATTGTTTGAGAACTGGTTTGAAGATTCGCTTTTAAAGAATTTAGAAGAACCCTTACTCATTACTCTTCATAATGCTTCAAACCATACCAACCCAAACATCTACTGGAAAATAAAAACCAAATTATACAATGGTTGAATACTAAAAGTATATCTTTCGATGATGATCAATTAAACCTGAAATTTTTACAGCTAGTAAAACGATATATCAACACAAATAATAATACTGATATATATGCTGTAGACGTAGGTTTACCGCCGTACCTATGCCATTGTTGCGATAACACTCATATGGGAAAGAAGATGTCCTAAAACCTGGAACGCCTTAAACAAAATAACTCGGGATGTATGGAAACGAAGCATGGATCTCTCGGAAACGATTACATATATATATATATATATATATATATATATATATATATATATATATATATATATATATATATATATATAACACACACTACCGTGCAACAGTATAAGGACATCATCGAAAAAATTTTTAGATTTTCTGAGTTTGTGATCCTTTTTATTGTGTTCAACAGCATTTGATGATTAAATCTTGTATATAAACTAGAAAATAAACTTTTTTGTTATGATTTATGTTCATTACATGCAAATTTTGTATAAACATATGTAAAAATACCGAAAATATCACGACAAGTCAAATCATGTTTTTTCATCAATGTGTCCACCTCGTGTTTTGATGATTGCAGCGCAAATTTTTGGATGCCTTTCGATCAATTTTTGAAGTGCTTCAGTTACAAGATTGTCCCAAACCACTTTTAGACTGTCGAACAACTGTATTTCACTGGTCACGTGCACGTTCTTCACCTGCCAGCCGAGCTCACTCCATAATAATTCGATCGGGTTGACGTCAGGGGATTGCGGCGGCCAATTCATGATTTTGAGCACATCTTTCTCTTCCTTGGACCGTAGATAGTTCATGCACGGATGGGAGGTGTGCTTGGGATCATTATCTTGTTGAAAGATAAATCCGTTTCCGATCAAACCAATGCCAGATGGAATGGCACTTCCTTGAAGAATATTTGATAGTGTTCCTTTCGCATTATTCCGCCGATTTTGACCAGACTTCCAAAACCATCGTAGCTGAAATACCCCCAGACCATCACTGAGCCTCCGCCATGTTTAACTGTTGGCGCAATACATTGGGGATTATACCGTTCATCCTTATTTCGACGAACGTACTGGCGCCGCCTGGATCCAAAAATCTCGAACTTTGATTCATCGGTCCATAACACGGATTTCCACTGATCTACTGACCAATCTTTATATTTTCGAGCAAACAATAATCTTTTCCGCTTGTTTTGTGGTCGTAGAAGTGATTTTTTCACAGCAACGCGACCAAAATATGCCTTCTCTCGCAAACGACGTTTGACAGTATCCACCGAAATTGGGTTCCTCAGGGTTTCGTTGATTACGGCACGAATTTCTGGTGCTGTTTTGAACCGATTTTGCTTGCTCATCAAGAAAATGTGTCGATCATCAGCTTGAGTTTTTTTTGTTGGTCGGCGAGAACGTTTTCGATTAATATTTGAGTTGGTTTCGGCGAACCGTTTCAACGTGATTTCAACTCCACACATTGAAACACCCACAGTATTTGCAATTTCACGAATTGTTTTACCCACATTTCTCAAAATAAGTTTTTGTGAACGCTTTTCAAGTGAAATTTCCTTTTTTAGAGCCATTTTCAGCGATCACAATCGGTTTTGCGCGTGTAAACAATGACGAGATTGAATTTGACAGTTTTATTGCACACAGAACACAACAGAGGGCGCAAAGAACCGTTATTTTTTTTGACACGCACTCAAATGATCCAGAATGACTGTTCAAGACATTAGCGCCCATATTTGAATAGTTTAAAATAAAATAATAGTTATTATATTTGACATTACAGCGCAAAAATGATGCTACTTAAAAATAAGAATTTTTGGTTCCTTGATAATTCCATCATTTTGACTAATTAACTAATTTAATGCAAATGGATGTAAATCATAACAAAATCTATTTTCTAGTTTATATACAAGATTTAGTCATAAAATGCTGTTGAACATAATAAAAAACAATCACAAACTCAAAAAATCGATTTTTTCGATGATGTCCTTATACTTTTGCATCGCGAAATATATGGTTTAGTGTATTGTCAATTGTAGTATTGATCGCGGTTTCCTGACGCATCTATAACCACTCCAAGATATTTGTATCTCTTTTCCTCGAAGATCCAAATTGAATATCTTTTCTCCAGTGATTTTGTCATCCCTGGCGCTTAGTTGATTTTAATTTGTGCGACTGCTAAATCAATATCTTCCATTGTTATTGATTCTGTAATATTTTGTATATTTGTACTGCTAGCCCGATATTAATTATTTATTTCACATGATTTAGTGTTTTCGTCTCCTATGCGTAGTAGGTTTTTGAAGTACTACCATCATCTATCCATTATTTTCTCCTCTTTTGATTGTTTTTACTATCCTTTTCCAGCTGTTCTCCGAAATTTTTCCATGCCGTTTGTTTTGCTGAGGCAATAGCGTCCTTCTCCAAGCTTCTTTGCTCTTTACATGGTTTTTGTCGCTTCTATTGGACAACAATTCTATGAGAGACATATTAGCAGCAACGTTTAATAGATGAAGTTAGGCCTGTAGTCTTTACTGTGAATACTGCCGGTGATGACGATGAAAATATTAGCGAAATCGATCACTTCATTTTCACCATACAGTATTCAATTTAATGAAAAATTTTTTATAATTTTATGTATCCTCGTATGTATTAAATAAAATACTGTTTTTGTATATTATTTTAATTAGTGGGCAAGAATAAACTAATAAACTAGTATCTAATTTAAAAATTGGATTTGATATGCCTATAGGTTAAATATTAGTAGGTACTTCCCAATAATTTAAATTCAATTATGAAATCATTATACGAAGAACGTGGCATTAATATAATTTATTTAGAACTTGAAATTTACTCGAAAATTCTTATAAATAATACTCTTGAATGTTGAGAACTATTGAAGTAAGATATATTTCTATTTGGTAGGTAATAAACGAGGTTATAAAACATTATTTCTCCATACCAAACAACTAGCGCTCATATAGAAACTGTTTTAACTACTCGTTTGCGTGGCTTGTTGCAAAACTTGTTAAAACCCAGCTATAGGAGATGTTAATGTCATATCGGACATTTTACTCTAAATGTACCTATATGTAATCAAATTGTTTCACGGTTTGGTTTACACATTTGCAAAGTAAAGGTTACTAAATGTTTCAAATTCTTTTTTTGTGCTATCAAATTTATATCAACGAAGATCAAAACAGCATATTTAAAGGAATTTCCACCAATTTTATCCATAGAAGGCCTTGCAGAAAAGAACAGATCGTCGAGGTACTAAATAAAAACGTTTTTCCTATTTAAACAGGTTTTCGAATCTATAGAGTTTATGTACAAAATTAATTCTAATGGCACGATACCATTATCATCATATAATGTCACTAAATAACAAACTTATTTACAAAAGGTTCTCGTCAGCGTTACAATATGGCATCCAACTGAGAGTTGTTAAGTTTCAGTTAAATTATAATTTAAATAGAAATTCAACGTTACGGTATGCTATCAAATTTAGCGTACCAAATTTCTGAAATAAAGCAAAAATACTTTTTTTTTGTAAAAAGTCATGTATTTAAAAGCAAATTTTACATTCGGTAGGCCTTTCAATAGCAATTGTTAACAAATATTTGAAATTGATTAGCTATTAATAAACCATCTTGAAAATGACCTTCCAGAACAATCCCTGCGGACCAAAGCTAACGGTTGAAAAACCCCATAATCAGAAAATAAATTTAATCCCATTATTGGTGTAAGAGAGGTGAAGAGTTTCGTGCACAAGTTGTAGAATGTAAATGCATTCACTAAAAACCGAGATACCAATTACGGGTACAGTAAAAAATTTTTAGACTAGTGTAATTTTGTAATGCTGAATCATATTCTTATAGCAGGCTTATTGTGCTTTTATATTTGATATATTTGGTTGACATTAATATTTTATGTATATTTTTACAGTTTTCTCTTTGTACTGAGAACCAGATCTGCAATTGCTATTCAAACGTTTAAAGCTTATAGAATTTACTTTTAAATACATTCTATTATTTATTTAGACAGTATTTTTAATTACAGTTAAATACATGGTTCACAAAAAAATGAGTTACAAGGTTTTGCTTTCTGGTATGCTATAATTTTCAAGCGCGGACATCAATTATCCTGACTGTCCATTAATTGTGCTCCTTTAAAAGTTTTTATTTATGTCATTGCACACAAACACATCATGTGAAAGTATTCAGTTTAAAGTCTGCGATGTTTGTCTTGTGACAAACAGGGAAGGGAATTTTGAAAATAATTTAAAACCCTATAACTTATTCCTGCCCATATTCGCAACACACTAAATAAATCCCTTATAGCAGCAATCAAAAGACTAATTGCTGTTTTTTTTTATTTTGATGTAACGAAACCTCATATGACCGTGAGATCAAACGTTAACATAGTATTCAGTATATTAATAGGGTTTTTACTTGAAAATACACGATACTAACAACCAAAGGCTACATTTTTCATTAGATTATAATATCATAAAGGATGATGGGATTTCAAAACTAAATAAGCATAAGCTGCATTGGTATTATTATGGTGTCTCCCATTAGTACGTTTTATTTGATTTTACTCAATATCCGAACACTTAAGTAGAACGGGATGAAAATGTAACAAGTTTAAAATATATTAGATATAGTCTAAACAGTAATTAATTTAAAGACTTACATTGCTTGTCATATTTCAATTTACAATTGAATTTTGTTCAGCTGTAACCACTTAATGTTAAATTATTAATCAGTAATTTCCGTTAGGTACAAAATTAATCAGTTATTAATTGTGTATAACAAAATTTATATTTAATGTAAAGTTAACAAACCTATAGTTGGGTTAATTGGTTTTGGATTTTTAATAACATGCGTAATGTATCAGTTATAGTTAAAGTACTGTTAAAGCACTGTTCGTAATACTATGCATAATATATCGTAAAACGCGTTGTTGTCCCGGCGATTATTTGGTAAAACACTTGGTTGAAAATATCAATAAAATGCAATGGCTTAAAGTTTCACTAGACAGTAGGGCAATTAACGTTGACTGATTTGGTCATCAAGATCTGATTTTAGGAAAATATTATTGTTGCCGATATATATATATATATATCTTTTTGTAACTTATTACTGGAAAACTTATTCTGATTTACGTAGACAATCTCAGTTAATAGTGTTATATCTCTTCTAATGGGCATTTAATAATGTAAAAATTAGTGAATCTATTTAAACACACTATTAAACATGAAAAAAAGACATACCTATTTAAGGGACTTTCAAGCATCAGCAACAACTTTACAAACTGAATTTAATGGCATTTTTTTTTCTTAAAAGAGAGGTCTGTTTGGAAATAAGGAGGGTTGGTTAGTTAGGTGAACACTACTGTAGAACGCGATTAAGCGGAACATGTAGGCAATATATACTTGAGGAAACGGTCTGGAACACTTAGATCGTCTGCAAGTATAATATAATAAAGGCGTCAAGTCCTCTGGGGCATTTCAGAAGAAGTTACAGAAGTTTCAGAATTAAAATTGTAATAGCTCACATATTGTAGGAAGCCATCAATATGAAAGAAATAAAAGATATTAAATGACCATCAAATTCATACCTATATTAATATATATTATATATGTTGTTTACGCAAGCAGTATGCTATGAGCTATACGGTCTACTGGCTTAGCCATATATGTGTATACAACGTCAACATGTTCTTGTAATGAAGGTTAATTGAAATATTTTGAGTAACGCATCAGTTGATCAATTGACAATAAAACAAATTGCGCAAAAGAAACACCAAATATGTAACCAAATGTAACTGCGTTATTAGATGTAATATATGACATATTGAGATATATGGACAATGGTAATGCTGGGGTTTTGATTCTTATGGATTATTTGAAAGCCTTCCTTACAATAAACCATCAATTGATCGGCTAAATCTTGAATTATATACGTTGTTCTCTTAAAACGATAAGTTTTTCTTACCGCAGGGATCACTTTCGGGCTACCATTGCTTTGTATTTACACATCAAACATAATTAACTGTTTACAAGACTGTAAAGTATATCCTTAAGCGGATGATATGTAAATCAAATTTGCATATTTTGCCATCTGACCTATAATTAGGTAATAACAGATTTAATAAAGCCTTAATTAATCCAGTCGAACAACCTTTCATTACACCACCTTAACGTAAATTTTTCCAAATCTAGTCTTTGAGAGGTGTAAAGGATAAGTGGATTATACTTTTAAAGCATCAATTGCTAAAAATTGTTTGGTTTAAAATTAAACAATAACAAACTATACTGCATATATTAAAAAAATGTTATGCTAATTTAAACACGTTCTACCCGCATCGTCACACACTTTCACAAGATTTGAAGCTAAACCATACTAATGCTTTCGTACTGAGACGGCCCGTTTTTGGTAAAATATGACATACACTGTATTTAAACAGTACAATATTGCTTGTTTATGGGCTCAGAAAATGTGATCAAGCATAGTATAAGTTAAATGATGCACATTGTCTAAATATATAATAAACAGTATATGAATGGTATAATAAAAACACAAAAGCAGAATGTGCATTGGATATACTTTTATTGGTTTTTGAAGTCGCCGTACACTATACAATTTTAACAACGTTTGTATAGCTTCTGGAAATTGTCGGAATTGCCGTCATACGTTCTTGAACATCCTTAACATCCGCAAATCGTTATCCTTTTAAAGTTCCTTTTTAGACGAGGGAACGAAAAAGTCAGCAGGAGCAAGATCTGGATAGTAGGGTGGGTGTTCCAAAACAGTCACTCCACGCTGAGTCAAAAATTATGGTACAACGTGCTCGTATGCGATGGTTCATTATCATACAACAACATACACTTTACGATCTAGATCGTCTGAGGCGTCGGGTACCCTGAAACAAACGTTTGAGGGCCTCCACGTAGAATGCGGCATTCACAGTTGGGGCATCAGGTCTCGTATGGATAATTCCCTCTCTGTCGAAAAATGTTATCAACCATCCATGCGGAAATTTTTTTGTCGCGGGGAAAAAGGCGACCGCCATTCCATTGATCCTCTTTTCGTTCCAAGGTCCTAATGATAACACCAAGACCCGGCTCCTGGGACGATGCAAGCCAGAAAGAACATACGTCATCACACATATCAATGGAATCACCGCTAGTTTCAAAACGGCTAATTTTTTGCTCGTCTATTAGAATGTGCGGCACAAATCTTGGCCTTATCCAAATCCTTATGAATGATGTCTCTCACTGTGTTTTGCTAATACTGCTGTTTTCAGGTATCCTGTTAGTGGATGGCCGGCCATAGCGTGGTTCGCCCTTCGCCGATTTCTTGCCAGCGCTAGAGCGTGCAAACTAATCTTACACACATTTTTTACTCACATTATCCTGCCAGTAAACTACTATTTTATGGGTTTCTGTGACGGTTATATCCAATTTGAGATCAACTTAATGTAGCTCCATGGCTTTTTGAAGCACACTGCTCAGATAACTCTATTGAAATGAATTCAGGAATACTGTATGAAGAGCGTCACGACATAAGACAGGTCCATATAGGTCAACGCACGAGAGTGACCTTGTTTCAAGCGTTAAATACCAATGAATTATACCATTCACCGAATGTTTCAGACAGACCGCGTAACTTATTCGACGTAATACTTGATAATGATCTATATTGACAGCACAAATACAATCATAGGTTAAGAAAATGAAAAATTATAATCTAGTACAAGTGATTTAGGACAAAATTGAAAAGGTATCTAAATTATAAATTTTGTAAAATACTGCCATAAATATTCTAAATTTGTTTTGCTGTTACAAGCAATTTCGTTATGTTGGTGACGATACTGAGATGTATGGAGTTATAATTAACTAAATATTATATTTGAATTTGACGATCGTACCAAAAATATAAAATAAACATTTTTCTTTTAAAAAATGAACAAAAATTGCTCTTTTCAAGATTTATTTTATTGATTGGCACTAGATGTCATGTTACTTGATTTACATGTTGCATCTATCCTGTTGCGGGTTGCAGTTCTTGCGTAGAAATTGTTGTCTTATAGAGGGTTTTGAGATGGTTATTAAAAATTGTTTTAGTTCGTCTGATTAATGGTATCCATATTGCTTGTATTCTAGAACCTTCATCACGTTTGTTCAACGCCAATGGTCTTTTTTTAGATTTCTATCCTTAAAAACCCTGGTGCGTCAAAACAAAACGAACTAAAGAACAATTAATGCTTTAAAACAGTGGTGTCTACTAATTTTTGAGCAAGATCGACTTTTTATATAAATGTCTTGCTAAGATCGACCAAATGTGATGACCAAAAAAAAATTCATGGGCTTACATTTTTTTACATTTTAAAACTCACTTTACTTTTTTATCTACTGGTTCATGCTAACATATTTAACTACGCGCTTATCTAACTTTTATTTCAACGAAGCAAATATAAAAATATAAAATCATTTCATTTAACTCATTTATTAATATTTTAAATTTTAATACAGGTTCTAAATTCAAACTGTCAATCAGAAGCACGAAACGCATTATCAGACTGCGCATTTCGAACGGGGTGAGGCCAGAGCGGGACAAACCGCCAGCATTAGTAATGAACATGTGTACGCGACGCGATCCATAGTATTGCGTTGACCAACTGTTTCGCTCTCATTTGCGTATAAGGCATTCAAATGAGAGCGATTCGCAGGAATGTAAGCGCTCTGAATTGCTGTGTTGACGTCGAAAATAATTGTTTATCTGTTTTGTGATATACATATAGATATTTCAGATTCGTGATTTTGTTGATCGACTGAAAATGGCTGCGCGATAGACCTGTCGATCGCGATCGACGATATTGACACCACTGTTTTAATTAAAGAACAACGATGGAGTCTTAATATTTCCGGCAAATGAAGGTAACGCTACAGTAATCGTTAACAGTGATTAATTAATCACCATAAAATGAGGAATTCGTTACATTTCACCGTATATAAAGTTAGCAACATTGATCCAACAATATAAAAAAAAGAAGACAAAATCGATAATTAAATCACCGTCTACCAGTGTTCAAGTAAAAGAACAACTAATTCTTAGAGAAAAGAGTTAACGTGTTCCAAAAATATACGGCTTACCAAAAATTCACAATAGTCAACCGGCAACTATCTATTGTAAGTGCGTCTAATTCTCCAACACACAAGTTATATCTTACTAAAGAACTTCAACCAATTTGCGTAAGTGCTACGTTAAAAATTCTGTAGACTTTTTAAATGAACTTAGACATTAAGTTAGATGGTTTTACGTTGGACACATTTTCCCTCAAATATTGCCTAAATTGGATGTAAGATACAATACAGCCTACGCTAAAGGTGATAAGAAGACCAAATTCAATACAAAATTTCTAAAACAAATTTGAAATTGACCAGTTTTACCGCAAATGCGTTTCAGCTGTTCATTTCTTAATAACTCATGTGATTATTCATTATTAATTGTATATTATCTTTACAGTTCATGTTGTTCAAATATAGAAATTCCTATATACTCGATTAAACTGGACGAATGTGGAAGATAAGGGTTGACTTATGGCGTATGGTACTTAATTCGTCCATTATAATTGCTATCTTCTTCTGGAATTAATGTATGCAATTGAAATTGTATTCATTACCCTTATATCTTGAAATTCCATAATTAACAGCACTATTGTTTCCAATATAATTATAGAATGTTTTTATATACAACATTGTGGAATAATATTGTATTTGAAACATTAGTGCTATTAATTATGCAATTGATTTTATTCATCTGTTCATTATTGTGATTTATAATATAAACACATGCATGTTTGTAAAGACGAATTGATCTCATACTTAAACTATTCAGCTCATCAATTTCTGATTTAATGTTTTGGTAAAACTCACTTTTTGTTGAAAGTTTGTATAAGCAGCGTGAAAATTGTGTGAAAATTATTATTTCTTTCTCTCTCGGGAATGTTTTTAAACACATGCCTTTCGGTAATTTTGGTTTATGCATAGAACTTCCTTTACGATAAAACAATGGGTGTTGCTTGGCCGAATTATTTTCAACATTAGTAATCTCATTGCGCGTTCATCCTATAGAGGTTTTTTGGAATAGTATTGGGATAAGAAAGGTTGACTCCTGGCCTCCATTGTGTTGGTAGCATTGACAACAAGAGGCGTTTTTCGGCAATAAAAGTCTAAGACTCTAGTGAAGACGAAAAATGCTCCTCCGAGTTTTCTTTTGTTTTGAGCAAATAAGAATAAAAACTAGTAAACGCACGTCTACATCTCAATCTAACTACCTTGCCACACTTTTTCACATCTTATTACACATAAAACTTAAATTGACACGACTTCTAGCATTGAGAACGACAGGTTATGTACACGACACATCGAAGCGGTCTGACTGAGTAAACTACGAAAAGTGGTGGAGTGGGTCCAATACTGAAGTTGCAAGTATATAATCAGAAGCTGTAGCACAAAAACCTTATCTTGAAAAGGACATGTTGAACCTTACAGGAACGTGGATGAACATACAATGACGGTTTAAATGTTAAACCATCTGCGCAGAATAACTGTATACGCATTAGGGAAGATAATTTCTGTAGTTTAATATCTTCTGGTTCCTTGAACTCTAAAAGCTCTTACACATATCGAAATTTTGATTCCCTGTAATGTAACTAAGTAACTTGTTTGTTAATGTATTGTACCGTCAGACCAGTTTCAACAAATTTTAATACACTAAGAAGATTCTATACGTGTTGACAAGTTTAATTACTGACACTTTCACCGCTTAATAATTGAATGCTTTATACTGCTATTACCAGAAGAAATAGTTATGCTTACAGCTCCTCCCCTATCATTTCGATCCCAATCGGTAGTCCTTCCGACTTATCCAGACCTGATGATAGCTTATTTGTTTGTGCAAAAATCCACGTGTAAGTGAAGTGCCGAAAGAACTTGAGAATAAGTTAAAATTAATTTTATCAAGACCATCCATTTATGTTGTATCTGACCAGTAAATTTTACATATTATTACAACGATAAATACAAGTTTTTAAAGAAAAACATTAAGTCGGCTTGTAATAAAAAAAACTGGCATTATTTAAGTAGGATAACTAGATGTTTAGTAAATGTCAATGAGAAAATAAAGTTACAAAGAACAAGCGTGAATTTTTAACTATCAGAGAACCGATCGAAAAATGTGTATAGGAAATTTTGATATAAGCAGACAAAACCATCAAATAAAAAAATTCAGGAACTCAAAAATCATTGAGAAAAAAGGCAACCAGAAATCATGCGCATTACTACTTCAACACACATTTCAGTTAGTTCCTGTGAAATTTAAATCACTTGTCCTGCGCTTTTCCAAGAAAACTGAAGTAGTGTTTATTGAATGAGACGAACGAAATGACAGAATATTGCTGACGTTTGTGATATGACCAGAGTGTATGACCGGTGTACGTCCCTTACATAAAATGCTGTATTACAGAGTTTAGATGTTGTAGGTAGAGATGACCCTACCAATCCAGTTGATCGTAGCGAAATTAGAAGAGAGCGAGAAAATATGTAGGCTGAATCTTATGGATGTCTCTAACACGAAATTGACCATTACAAACATGTACTTTGATGATTCTAAAACCAAATTCGTCGTTATAGATGAAGTGAGACGATACATCACAAAAATCATTACAGAATAACATAACATGTTAGTGCCTAAATATTTCCTGAATTAGTTAGGACATATAAATTCTATGTCAGGAACAGAACTAAAACTGGTTGGTATATCACTTTTCTAGAAAATTATTTCGAAAAACGGTGCAGTGGTTTAATTATTTGTTACGCGTTAATGAACCACCCTTCCGACATTTCATCCACAGTTTAGACGGCAAAACCGATGATCCTAAAGGATTTTCTGGGCTCATAATATTTGTTTTAGCGACTAGTCGACCTTATTGTTAAATGGATAAGCATAATTGTCGCTATTGGGATGATACAAATCCACATATTTTTCGTGAAGTTCATTCCCAAGTTCATTCCCAAACACCTCAAAAAATAAATGTTTTGGCAGGAACTTCAGAAAACGCTGTTATTAGGCCAGTATTCATGGAAGGAAATTTAGCGGGTGAAAAATATTTGACACCTTTAGATGACGTATCGAACCTTTAATTGTTGATAGTTTGTAAAACCAACTAGATGACCAAGGAAATTTTTTGATTGACGAAAATAACTCATATTTTCGGCAAGACCGGACTCCACCACATTTTGACCTCCGTGTGAGAGAGTGGTTAAAGGAAAGTTATCCAGGCAGGTCGATTTGTCGAAGAGGTGCTATAGAGTGGGCACCTCGATCTCCAGTATTAACACCACTTGACTTTTTTCTGGGGATGCTTGAAATCTGAGGTTTACAGAACACAACCAATATCTCCTGACGATTTAAGACAGCGCGTTATTCAAGTTTGCAGAGATATAAAAGAAGAAACGTTCCAAAAAGTGCGACAGGAACTTGAAAATACACTTTCTATTGCCTGAATGTTAATGGTGATCACCCACCTAGACTACATGATTAAATATCAGTTATTTTTTGTTGATACCTATCTTTTTAATTTTTTTATCATATCGTTTAAAGATTCTTGATGTTATAACATAACACGGGGGCATCTGAAGAGTTTAAGACTCCATTTTGAACAACAATTCAATAACAATGAATGGCTGGTATCAAAGGCAAAAACATTTAATTGAATAGACGTTTCCCAGACCTTTAAATGAGGTAATACTTGATACCTAAAGCCATTTGAAAAAAGTTAAGGAGTATTTCCAGTAGGGAGGGGGCAAATCTGACGTTTATGACATTAGCGCCAAAAAGTGTCCCCCTCAAGTTATAAGATCTACACTCACACATACATAACAGTACAAAAATACCAAACAACGTTTTGGAAACTGCTTCTCTGCGTTAACTTTTGGTAGTACACTGCTGGCGCAATTACAGCGAGAATAACGCAGTCCCTAGCTTCTAGATCACAAACTGAAACAGTCAAAACAAGTGGCGTTCGATATATAGGGTGTCCCGCGAAGTTCATGTGAACATCCTAATCTCTGTATTTATTGCACAAAATGAATCTTTGAAACATTTAATACAATAATACGGCACACAGGTGTGCTAAGATTGCATTTGTTTAATTAAACAGAAGCATGTTAATTCAATTTACTGTCATTGTTGACATGCGTTTAATTTCGTATTACAGTAGAAAGTTTATTTCATTTGTGTACAATGCCGTTTAAGTTTACGACTGCCAAGTATGCGGCGGAAATGCAACAGCACTTAGGTATCTACGACGGTATTCAACTTGTCGTACTCCGTCTCCGAAAAAGTAGGAGGTGGAATTTTTTAAAGTTTCTTATGATCGTGATGTTTTCAAAGAATAATTATTATTTTGCAATCGGTTATTTTGTAATTTAGTTATTTAGTTTTAAAGTTTGTGCAATAAATATACTTAATAAATAAATAACCGACTTCCATTCACTCGCGTCCACATTACTTGTGGAACCAAGTGTTCGAAATACTCCTCGTTAAGTGTGCCTCAGATCGATGGGACGACTTCCAACCAATAAGCTATAGCTTAGAGACTTGAAATCTACTTATTTTGTCATTAAGTTCCTTCTACATTTGAGAGTTTGAGTTAATGCAAGATTATGTATATGTATGTCCTTTCTCATTAGTTAACATACATAGGAAAATGTTTTCTGGGAGACGCACAAAGGCATTTGTTTGTATAAAAGGATCTATACGAGAATTGATATTTATGCTCCGCCCCTGACTTAATTCTTGTGGAGATACAAACCTCACGCAACAGCATCTAATTACCGATAGGTTTCTACAGCACATGCGCAAAATCAAGGCTGTATTTGTCACAGCAGTTGTTTGTTTCAAACAAAGTGTCAGTGCAAAAATGGAACGTATCGAAAAGAGAGCGATAATTAAACACCACTTAAAAAAGGTATGACTCCCTCCCAAATTCATGAAGACCTGGTAAACACTTAAGGGGAGTGTGCTGTTAATTATGATTTTGTGAAACGATGGCGCCGTGAATTTAAATGTAGAAGACCAGTTTCAGAAAATGAGCATGCTGGTGGTCCACCAATAATAACCGTTACATCTACATAAAACATCCATAAAAACCATGATCTAGTATTGAAATACAGAAGAGTCACTGTGGGGGAAATATTTGAGGAAACTGGAATTTCGTATCACTCCGTGCTTAACATATTACGACAACACTTGGACATGAAAAATTAGTCCGCAAGATGGCTCCCATGAATATTAATCGAAACTCAAAAACGATGCCCAGTTGCGATTTGTAGACTTTTGACGCAGTATAAATAAAGTCGCAGAACTCTTTGGATAGATTTGGGCGATGGACGAAACATGGATCCACCTCCATACCCAGAAACGAAAATGCAAAGTATACAATGGAAGCATCGTGGTTCTCCACCTACTCGAAAGTTCAAGTCTCAGCCGTCAGTCAGAAAAGTAATGACTTCCGTTTTTTGGGATAGCCAAGGAGTAACTCTCATTGGACAATGCGGCTTCCTACACTTCTTGTGTTGTTAATGCAGGTTTAGAATTGATTGATAATCCACCATATTCGCCAGATCTGGCTCCCAGCGGCTATAGACCGTACCTTCGGGGAAAACAATTTTCGTGCAAAAATGAGCTCATAGATGCTGTCACAAAAAGAAATAATATCACAAAATGAAAACAATAATTTTGATGTTGTAATGAAAAGATCATGACAAAGTTAATAAATAAAATATATTCTATAAATATCTCTCAATAATAGCAGGGTAAGAACATTTTACACCTATAACTTATTTTTTATTGGACTCTATCTAAACGTTTGTATACATTCCAAATCGTTTAACCAAAAATGTCACTGCAATAATTTAGCTTGTTTGCTTTACATGTTTCTTTGTATTCTCACGTAGCCTATACATATATTTTCAATAATTTTATTATAGCCAATAAACCATATATTGACTTTTGGATATACAAATTCACTTACACGTACAGATAGTGTAATACAAAGATAAGGCATCAACTTTTACTATAATAAAATGTGTATAATGATTGAATTGGTTCAAAGGTAAAAGACTGTAATTAATCGTAAAGTTATTTGCCTGTATTCAAGTGATAGATCCACTTTCGTACAATCGGGTTTTTACTCTATTGTATTTTAGCTACAAATGAGTAAATGTATAATTAAATTAAGCAGTATTCCAATGGTAATGGTAATTTTATAATGCCTATTTCCCCCTAAATAAATTAAACAGCTGCTTTCAATTAAGAGCAAATTAGACTGGAATTTCGTATATACATATACAAACGTGCGAGTTTAATGAATTCGTCTTTGCAATTTGTACCAACATTGTGAAATTTACAATGAATGTTTTCGAGTTTTTATTCAAAGACCGTTTAATGTTATCTAAAGGTGAGGCAATGTAAAAATTTTAGTGATACCAATAAGATTAAATGAACGGATATTCAATTTAAATAATGTAAACCTATTTACATTCGTTAAAAATTAATAAGATCCTACTCAACTAACTGACATCTGAAACTAATTAGAAGTGTTGAGGTGAATATGCTAAAGGTCATGTAACAAAATTAAGTATAAAGATCAGTAGTTCAGTGACATTTACAATATAACAAAAGTAACTATATGTCCTTTTAGTTTTCTCCAGTTTCACAGACAGAATTCTAATAAATGACTTTAGGTTTATGTCACATTGACCACTAAGCTTATACAGAGTTAGAATTTTTGGAGCCTGGACACAACACCTACACACATTAGACTGGTACTGGGCACACTATTGTGACTAACACCTAATATTCAATATACATTTTAAATGATTACTTTATTATTTTATAGAAATGTACTATCTACCTATATAGTCATTAATTGCAGTTATTACTATATGTATACAGTGTCACCCAACACTGTTTTTAGGCAAGTTATTATACCAATTCAAACGGATTAAGGAATTAACGATTATTGAATAGTCGTACAAAGAAAGTGTTTATAATTTTTTCAGTACATATTATTATTCTACAAAAAAGGACATTAATGTAACAGCTGATGTGATGCATTCAAGATTCCGGGATGAAAAATTGTCAGTAAGAGTAATAACATTGGAACTATACATAGAGAAAACACCATTGCAAAGGAAATTGGGCTAAAAGGAAAATCAATGTAAATATTGTAAAAATATTGAGCTTCAAGTAAAAAATGTGCTGATATTTGAGTGCTCCGACCATAAGAAACAAAGACATGAACAACTGATTTGCTTTGTGAAGTCCAAGTTCAACACGAAGCACTTCGTAGACTAACATACATCACTTTTTCAGATTGTAAAGGTTGCAGTATTCTTATACGCATAATTAAATCAGTTGCCGTAATTCATCCATTTCTTCGCAGAAAAATTACAGCTTGACAAGAATACGTCTGCGGGTGAAGCAATAATAATAAATCCCGCCTATTGTTGCGCAGTGGTCGATAGAAAGATTGGAAAGATAGTAGTCACTTCAATACGAGACGTTCAGTGTTCAACTTCAATACTGAAAAAAATTTAAAAATAAATATCTATTTACGTACTTTAAGTTGTCAAAACACTGATTAATTTGAACCTGGATAGCTTAAATTATGGCTAATTTACAATGTAAATTTTGGCAACTGAATTATATATAATTCTAGAGCTGTAAATGAATCAATACATTCTTATCTTTCATTTTAATATTATCACATTTAACTTTGGATTCGAAACGAATAAAAATACATATGTTGATCCTTGTAAATGTATAATTATACAATTATAAACAAATGTTAAATATGAAAATATGAAAAATTTATTTTATATAATAAAAATACTCTAAAATATGTACATATTGCCCGCCACTCTCATTTAAATTGAGATAAGTCGTAACATGGTAGATGTACTGGAAAGTGAATCTAAAATTATCAAATTAAAGTTTAAAGAAAGTTTTCTATTTACATTAAACAGATTACTGTTTAATACAGTTAATTTGAATTAGTTAAATTATTTTGAAGGTTTTATAGAAATATCTTTATTTTATTAATTAATTAAGAAAAATTTTATTTTATTATAGTTTATTATTGTATGTGAATGAAATTTTAAAAGTTTGTAAAAAAAGAATTAAGTCTGCGTAATACTGTATGCACCTTGAAACGTGGCGCGCGTAGTATCTGTCTTTTTACCTCCAAATGCGTTCTCTCTTCTTTGTGTACGCAGGGGGATGAAATTCTCACCCGCGGTGGTATCCTTGTCAAGCTGCAGTTAGCAGACGTAAATGAAAAAACCTTGAGTGATTACTTTGAAAATCTTAAAAACGAAGCTGAGAATATTCCATCTAACTGTATCTGGATGAAACTAATTTAAGCGTTGATTCGGGCAAGAAAAAAATGTTGAGAGGGCGAGGATCAAAATATCCGAAGAGGGTCATGAACTTTTCTGATACATCCATAATGTTTTGTGGAAATGTTTTCGAGGACGTCGTTTACAAGTTTGACAAATTGTGATTGACATGGGTTGAAGATGGTCCTACGGGTGCTCGCTATAATCGCTCAAAAAGTGGCTGGTCGACACAGCACGCTTTGAAGACTGGTTTTTCCCACTCTAAAAAAATTCCAGTGCAGAAAATCTTAATTGGCGACAACTTATCGTCCCACATTGTACTCAAAGCTTTGGAGCAGTGTAAAGTAGAAAACATTAAGTTCTTAATGTTTACCTGCTAATTCAACACATATATGGAAATCATTATATGTTTCCTATTTTCGCCTAATGAAAGTAGTCTGGAGGAATATTTTAGCAGATTACAAGACACTAAACACGAATGTTGGCTTAATTCCCAAGATCGTAAACTCTTAAAGAAATTAGTAGACAATATTGAGGATAAGGGAGGAAATAATTCACCAATTGGCTTCAAAAATGTGGCATTGTTCTAATACACTGACAGCAAGTTCTACAAGGACTCCCTAACTACAGAAAAGATGGTGACAATGGCGAGGAAAAGCTAGATGTTTTTTTTGCAAACCCTGTCAAATACTAATCTCCTGTTTTGATATTCCGAATAATTCCTTTGCAGTAAATAGAACCGGATTTACAGCCGTTAAATACTAAAGTAATATCTTTGTATCCAAATAAATAATTAAATTCCTGACTTATACTGTGTTAAGTACAATCGCTTTATATTCTGAATCCCATTTCCGTAGGGAAAGGTTCTGTTAAAAATACAAATTTCCAGAATACTAAATAAAGTATTAGAAATCCGATCCCTGTCGATTGGTTTGGCCTAACCCTAAAGCCTCAATAATCAAAACTAACCATCGTATTTCGTATCCGAGTGTTTCATGTAAATTCTAGCCACCACCTATAAGAGAGTATTCGATTGTTTATTCCCTCTTTATCTACTACTAAGATAATTTTATTTCTACGGTCTGCCACCACCAGACCGCAATAAAACCACCTGCCTGATTTAAGTATCAAGGTACGACTGTTTCTGCTTATAATTTCTCAAAGACGATTGAAGTATTGTAAGTAATAATCTCTTATTTCACGCTTAAAAAAATTGAATCTACTCGATTTCACAAACTACAGCAAACTACATCACAAAGTCAATTTGTTTAAGTTGCTCATTTTTGTATTTTATTAGAGTAATTTTAATAATTACAAAAACACCAGTAAATTGGGCATGAACATTTTACAATTTGAAAGTGTTAATCACGATTATCACTGATAATTATGATACTTAGCTTTTGACAATGAAAAATAACACAATTAAAAAACAAATTTAACAAACTTTAGTCAAATTATACTGTAAGTCAAAAGTTGTGAAAACCTATAATTTTAAAATAATAAAACTATTTACAACTAGAAACTTAATATACCAATGGAATGAACATATAGTTAAATCTTAATTTTAACTATATACGTTAAATTGATGCAATTCTGTGATAACAGACTTAATTGGTAAAGCATTTACACCCAACAAATATTACATATTTTTAAACAAATCGATATAGAGCATCGCCGTTACCAGGTGGATCTACTAACACGGTCCGTTTTCTCGTGAATTAATACCTGCGCCTCAAAACAAAATTTGTCTAATTTCTCTACAAATATGAGATACCTGCTACTTAACGCTTTTATATGAATTTAAAACCTTTTGAAAATAAAAATATTTAACCAATTTTTATTAAATAGAAAGGTTGGCCTGATTCCCTATTATTTTCTTAAACCCACATTGTGTAAATAGTTAATTATTTAGAGTACAAACCATAAGTTACTATTTCCTGTATTAATAAAATCGACCATATTGGTCACCATTAATAATCGACCATTAAAATTTACTAAGACCCTAAACTCCCTATTTGTTTATTTTACTATTTATCGTTAGATTCTGTTTTCTGGCTTTCCGTTATTTCATAAAATATTTGCTTTAGTTGTATTAGCATTAGGATCAAATAATCATTTAATAAATAATAGGAAACATTCGTGTGGTAGAAGTAGTGTGTATGTCAGTCCTATACATCGTGTAAAAGGTATAATCATTGTATACCTTTCTTCGGCTGGTTAAATCCGCGGTACTAATTGACAATTAAAAATATTTGACACCAGAATTAAAGATGTTGACAAGATTGTTCTGATAGCCACCACAATAAAATGGTTGTATTTTAGTAATAAATGAAAAAAAGTAATAATTTTGTTACACGATCAAACCACACTAGACGCCGTTCAGGCTTATCGAGGTAAGCAGGTTGCCAAGCCAACTGCAGTGGAAATGGGCGGGGTCGATATAATACGTAAATTTGGTTTCAAATACCTTACACTTTCCGTAAATCAACAAATAACAATCTTAAATCTAAGATTACAAATTGCATCTAGAGGCCACCACAATCTTAAATTTTTCTAAAATAAATAGTCCTAGGCGAGGTGTTAAATTAGTCCTACCTGACTGTGACTGTTGAAGATACTAGAATTGTAGCTTGCTCAATAAAACCACACACAACTCAAGGTCAATCCCACTTTCACTTTAACAGAGTACGTTAAACTTTGTCTCAGACAACTTAATGCACGTCGATACAATTTTGAGAATCTTTAAGTTCAATTAATTATATTAATTATTAATTACATTAATAAATTTATCCAAAGCGTAATAAAATTTTGAAGAATACGAGTCGTGGTAATCCTATTAATCACACCCTGTATATATTCGGAACGTTATTTGAATACATTCTAATTTGCGCTCATATATACGTAGATTCATATTTATACCGGTCATGAAAATTCTGAAATAAATATCGCCCAATTTAGAAAAACAATACTTCAGTCTATTAATTTTTAACCACAGAAACACTAATTCGCATTTACAAAAAAAAATTTTAAAAACTTAACGATGAGTGCGTCGTTCACAAATCACATATTTTCCATAAAATATTACTTGTCTACTTTTCCCTTTAAAATTGTATTTAAACATTATTTAATTTAAACATAATGTTTTACCAAAACATTGTTTCTCAATCAAATTTAATATTTTCACCTTAAAAATCTTCATACAACATTTAAATACTCTTTTACATAATACACAACGCTCTACTAAAGTTCCAGCGGCGTAGCATTTACATTTAAATTCTGTGCACAGAAAAAATTTTCTCGTGCAAACTCACGTTTATTTACCATCAAAAATGCGTTCTACGCACAACACAAGATTGCATATTCCCAGTTCATCAAAATAATCTCACAACTTTTGAAGTAAAAACCAGATTCGCGTAAAACTTATTAACTTATTAACCACGCCTACCGGTTTCGGGTTCCATTCTCGGCTAGTCAGTCTAAACGATCATCAATATTGAATAAAATATATGAAGCTAGTAATCGTTGCTGTATATGCTCCCAATCCCCAGGGTTGAGTAAAATGGAAGAGATAATCATGCATACCTTTCACAGGTTATTATTAGTTATTATTAGTAATCTAGGCAGATCTCATTTAAATACTTTGAGCTATCTTACTGTGGGATCACATTAAAGCAAAGTTTACAAAAATCGCCACCGTTACGGAATGTGTACTTAGTAGTATTAACAGACGGATGATCTTTTTATAACCGAATAGCACATTAGTTAATATAAATTGGCAGCTTAAGTAAGTTAGTTATTTAGTTAGTGGTAAATTAATCTTTTATTTAAAGTTTGTGGACAATTTGATCAGAAATTCACAACCAATGGCTTGAAGTAATTATTAACACTCCGATGGTCGCAACCGATCTGTGAGATACACGCCTTTTTGTTTTGCCCCCTCCCCCAACTTAAACATTCTCTGAATACGGAAGCGCCGCCAGATCTAACTGTTTGCAATCATATCGTCTGGTGATCAGTTTAACGAAAACAGTCGAGCTCCAACAACAAAGCTCTACGTATCTGGGGGATACCAAGCGACCTATGCTGTAAGTATTCTAAGTTTTAAAAATTTCAATAAAGCTTTCACCGTTAAGTTGACTTTCCATTCATAAATTATACTTTTTCACAGATTTTAGAAATATTTCTACAAATAAGCGATTTATCGGGCTCGTATCCTGGAGATACATTTCTACCAACCATTGCAGAAATTATATTTTATGAAAGTATTTAAGTATTTATTGCTTTTTTACGTAAATATTTATTTATTTATTATTCTCCAGTTATGCTACTTTTTCTTAGTTTCAGTAAAATAGGATAGAAAATAGTGTGTTGTCGCCACCATGTAATTTTCATATATAACGTGTCAAAACTACAAGCAACTGATTCCCAGATATATAACTTGTGACATAAAAATCCTAATTATAAGGTGTATTTATTTACTTATTACTTTTGGCAGAAATATTAGGTTATTTATTATTTTTTCTTTCAAATTTTAGAGAAATGGGAGATGAGAGAATATACAACTTTAGTAATCCAAATGATGTAACTGCAAGGTAGAAGGATTCCGAAATGGAGCAAGAGGGCGAATCTGAATATTTTCTGGGAAAAGGTAAAATAACAACTTGGAGAAAAAAGAAGCCAACACCTAGAAGAGGATGTAAGGGGAATATTTTGATACATTTACCAGGAGTGAAAAATTTAGTAGTTGGAGTAAAAGGAGTGTTAGATACATGGAAATGCCAGTTTGATGATAACATGCTTGATATAATTGTAAATTACACAAATCAGTATGTGGTTAAAATAAAAGACAAAGAGATGCTGCACTTACAGACGCTACTGAAATAAAGGCTTTCATCGGCCTTTTATATTTAACTGGGGTCTATACAGCTAACATGTTACATTTGGAGGAATTGTGGGCATCCGATGTAGATGGAATCCAGAGATTTAGACTTACAATGTCTTTGAGCAGATTTAAATATTGAATGCGATGTGACCTCGAAACGAGGGACGACCGGAGAAACACAGATAACTTAGCACCTGTACGTACTATATTTGAAACCTTTAACGATAATTGTACGGCACGGTACTCACCTGGTGAAAACTTTACCATAGATGAGAAACCAGAGACATTTAGAGTAAGATGTAAATTCCGACAATATATACCATCGAAGCAGGCCAAATATGGATTGAAAATTTTTGCCTTAGTTGACGCTAAACTAAACTAAACGCTGGCGATTTTTGTAAACTTTGCTTTAATGTGATCCCACTGCAAGATAGCTCAAAGTATTTAAATGAGATCTGCCTAGATTAGTAATAATAACTAATAATAACCTGTGAAAAATATGCCTGATTATCTCTTTCATTTTACTCAACCCTGGGGATTGGCAGCATATACAGCAACGATTACTAGCTTGATATATTTTATTCAAGATTGATGATTGTTTAGACTGACCAGCCGAGAATGGAACCCGAAACCGGTTGGCGTGGTTTTATTCGTACGTTAATAAGTTTTACGCGAATCTGGTTTTTACTTCAAAAGTTGTGAGATTATTTTGATGAACTGGGAATATGCAATCTTTTGTTGTACGTAGAACTCATTTTTGATGGTAAATGAACGTGAGTTTGCACGAGAAAATTTATTTCTGTGCACAGAATTTAAATGTAAGTGCTACGCCGCTGGAATTTTAGTAGAGCGTTGTGTATTATGTAAAAGAGTATTTAAATGTTGTATGAAGATTTTTAAGGTGAAAGTATTAAATTTGATTGAGAAATAATGTTTTGGTAAAACCCCTATTGAGACGATATTAGAGAATGTTTAAATACAATTTTAAAGGGAAAGTAGCCAAGTAATATTTGATAGAAAATACGTGATTTGTGAACGACGAACTCTCATCGGTAAGTTTTTAACATTTTCTTTTATGCGAATTAGTGTTTCTGTGGTTAAAAATTAATAGACCTAAGTATTGTTTTTCTAAATTGAGTGATATCTATTTCAGAATTTTCATGATAGATATAAATATGAATCTACGATTATATGAGGGTAAATTAGAATGTATTCAAATAACGTTCCGAATATATACAGGGTGTGATTAATAAGATTACCACGACTCGTATTCTTCAAAATTTTATTACGCTTTGGATAAATTTATTAATATAATTAGTAATTAATATAATTAATTGAACTTAAAGATTCTCAAAATTGTATCGACGTGCATTAAGTTGTCTGAGACAAAGTTTAACGTACTCTGTTAGAGTGAAAGTGCGATTGAACTTTAGTTGTGTGTGGTTTTATTGAGCAAGCTACAATTCTAGTATCTTCCACAGTCACAGTCAGGTAGGACTAATTTAACACCTCGCCTAGGACTATTTATTTTAGAAAAATTTAAGATTGTGGTGGCTTCTAGAGACAATTTGTAATCTTAGATTTAAGATTGTTATTTGTTGATTTATGGAAAGTGTAAGGTATTTGAAACCAAATTTACGTATTATATCGACCCCGTCCATTTCCACAGCAGTTGGCTTGGCAACCCGCTTACCTCGGTAAGCCTGAACGGCGCCTAGTGTGGTTTGATCGTGTAACAAAATTATTACCTTTTTTCATTTATTACTAAAATGCAACCATTTTATTGTGGTGGGTATCAGAAAAATCTTGTCAACATCTTTAATTCTAGTGTCACATATTTTTAATCAATTAGTACCGCGGATTTAACCAGCCGAAGAAAGGTATACAATGGTTATTACACCTTTTACACGATGTATAGGACTGACATATACACTACTTCTTCTACCACACGAATATTTCCTATTATTTATTAAACGATTACTTGATCCTAATGCTAATACAACTACTAAAACAAATATTTTATGAAATAACGAAAAGCCAAAAAACAGAAACTAACGATAAATAGTAAAATAAACAAATAGGGAGTTTAGGGTCTTAGTAAATTTTAATGGTCGATTATTAATGGTGACCAATATGGTCGAATTTATTAATACAGGAAATAGTGACTTATGGTTTGTACTGTAAATAATTAACTATTTAAACAATGTGGGTTTAAGAAAATAATAGGGAATCAGGCCAACCTTTGTATTTAATAAAAATTGTTTAAATAGTTTTAATTTCAAAAGATTTTAAATTCATATAAAAGCGTTAAGTAGCAGGTATCTCATATTTGTAGAGAAAGTAGACAAATTTTGTTTTGAGGCGCAGGTATTAATTCTCGAGAAAACTATACAGCTAACATGTAACATTTGGAGGAATTATGGGCATCCGATGTAGATGGAATCCAGAGATTTAGACAATGTCTTTGAGCAGATTTAAATATTGAATGGGATGTGACTTCGAAACGATGGACGGCCGGAGAAAAAGAGATAACTTGGCACCTGTACGTACTATATTTGAAACTTTTAACGATAATTGTAAGGCATGCTACTCACTTGGTGAAAACTTGACCATAGATGAGAAACTGGAGACATTTAGAGCAGGATGTGAATTCCGACAATATATACCATCGAAGTCGGCCAAATATGGGATTTTTGCCATAGTTGACGCTAAACTAAACTAAACTAAACAAAACAATGTATATATATATATATATATATATATATATATATATATAACCTATAGATATGTGGAGGAGGAAAGCAGTCTGATGGACCCTATAAGCACAGTAACAAACTAGTTGATGTGAAACGCTTAGCACCGCCTGTACTAAGGACAGGACGTAGCATTACGGCGGATAATTGGTTTACTGACATAAACGGTTCTAGTGAATTACAACAAGAAAGAATCTCTTATGTTGGTACTATAAAAAATAACAAGGCTCAGATACCACCAGAGTTTGTTAATACCAAACGACTACCAATAACATCTAGCCTTTTGGCAATCAATGATACTTGCACTTGGTATCGTGCGTTCCGAAACAAAATAAAAACGTAATTCTTGTGTCAAGTCTGCACAACGACGATTCTCTCGACCTGGCCACAGGTGACGAAATGAAACCGGAAATTTGTACTTTTTATTATGGCACAAAATGCGGAGTAGGCATTGTGTATAAGATGTGTGGTACATATAATGTAGCGCGCAATTCTAAACGATGGCCAATGGTAATTTTATTTTCAATGCTGAACATGGCTGGTATAAATGCACGAATAGTCTATATAGGTAATGAACATCCTCCAATTCCTAGAAGAAAGTTCTTGCGAATGAGCTTACAAATGAACTTTTGCAACATAGAAGTGTTCTAACAAGAGGAACATATTTGGATCTGCAAAGAAGCTTGGAAAGATTGAAGTCGCAAATGGAAGAAGTGCCTGATAATCCGGAAAATAGAGCTTCAGCCAAAAGAAAGCGATGTAGCACCTGTTATGCAAATAAAATAACATGGCTTAGTAAATGTACATGTTATAGTTGCAAACAACCTTTATGCCTTCAGCATTGCAAGTGACATGCGAAAAGTAAATTCAGAGAATTAAATAGTGAGCCAGTAAAAGGATTATAAATATTATTAATGTCTTCTGTTTGTTTTAGTTAAATGTATTCAAAATAAGGTGTTTTTACGATTCTGTCTTTTATTTCAAATAATTAAGAGCAAAATGTTCTAGTATCACTCAGATACATTGCGACCTCTAATGCATAGAATTTGATTGCGACTGTTGAAGCGTTAAAGTCATTTTTCATTCCTTACTGCACAAATAAACTAATTGAAGCTTACTTTAAACTATGGCCAAAGAGTTTGTTTAGTTTCTCCTCGAAAAAGCAACTACGTATTTTCTGCTCTTAGGCACTTTTGATAGTATACGCTTGATTTATTTTTGATTAATTCAAATGAAAATGAAGTAAGTAATGCGACAAGGAATAATGGGAATAAGTTGGGAAGATAACAGGTAAAAATATGCCAAAACAAACTTTTGAGATAAATTAATGAAGTGGCCGTTGTGGTTATGGTGGCCATGGTAATCAAACAGATGTCATCGTTGTTATTGATGTGCCCTTTATAAGCAACGTTTGAGTCAAAGTATTAAAATGCGTGTTTGGTCCTGTTGGCCACGGTGGCCCAGAAAATAGGTAACCATTATAAATAAAGAAATTAATAGTTGACGTCAGTTCTTGCTACCAAAGTTTTGGCATTGTCATATTTAGCGGTCATATTTTAATTTTAAATCGTTTTGGTATCATCTTTAATGTGTCTCAATTTTATAATAACGGTTTAGAAACTTTGTCAACTTACCAAATGACTAAATGTTGTGCAACTTCTATAATTTCTTCATTAACCTTTAAATAATTTAAAATACTTTAATCAAGGTTGGTTCATCATTTAAAACTTTCTTTTTTCCAAATTACTGGTTTCTAATCAAATTTTAAACAAACTCCAGACCACTGCAGTTATTTTCTTTTATATTTTCAAAACTACTCTTACTACTATGTTTTAATTGAAATTTGGTAGTAATCCTCTCCATTTATGTATTGCAAAATTACTCACCTAAATGGAAATTATACTATACACACAATCCAAAGTAGGAAAAAAATGTATGTTGATTGTGAAAATTTACAGTGAAAGCAGCAACATCAAAAACTGTAAATACTTCATATCGGATCTCACAAAATTAAGAAGTCTGATAAGTATCTTTCCTTGTTCTGGTTATTTCAAATCTTAAGATGTATTTTAATGGTAAATATATTTAAACGAGGACTTGGAAAGTTTCAATGTATATTTTAACCGCGATTTTTAATTTATATTTACCTTCTTGGTTTTAACATTAAATATGGTTACTTAGGTGAACCTTATTTGAAAAGGTTCACATTTAAAATATTTTATGTTTATATTCTGGAGTTTTCATAATAGTATAACGAAAATATAATCGTTATGCTCTACTGAATATTTATTACATTCAAGTCTAGATAACATCTTATTCCAACTATTTCTAGTTTTCATTGTCTTAAGATTAAGTTATACTTAACTAATTTAGTTATCCGTTCAGTAGGCGCATGGATTACAATTGCAATCCAGTATTAATTTTTTGACCGGTTTGGCAACAATATCGCAGTTACCCATCACCTCCTCCGTAGCTTTCAAACACACTACAAATATGGAAATCCGTATAGAATTTCTGACCTTAGGTAGTAATTATGTTCACGGCAACCATTCAAAGAATTAAATGCTACAATGGCGCGTAATTCAGTTAGTTACTGACTTATGTTTCAATAATTCATATCGTTGATTTCATGTGATTAATAATGTACGGTTTATAAAACAGCAAAATTTTTGCACCCTGACGTATAAACGCTGTAGCGTTCTCCAAGTACCCTATCTTGAAAAGCGCAATTTGAACTTATTTTCAAAAATGCAAATTCAAGAACAAAACAATCTCTAAGTAATTTATCTTGACTTTACTGACAATCATGTTACTATTACTCAAATTAATTGCCTGCCTTACCTTGACTTTCCTGGCAATAATTAAAACATTAGAATTTATTTACAAGTGATACTTAATTAGTCGGAAACCTCAAATCTGATTAAACGAAGTGGCCGTCTAGTGGTAGGTACGTTGTGCTATCTGAATTAGATAGGCTGGATGAGGTAAGTGTTGCATCATGAGGGGCAGGTAAAAAAAGGAATGAAACTACTCAAATTAAAATCAACGAACTTTGCGCAACAGTGGTTTAGCCCGTTGAAATACTATTTTGGGAAAGAACCACTAATAAAACCCACTTTCTCATAAATAAGTAATTGCACAAGTATATTAATAAATCAAATAACACAAAAAAAAACAAAGAAAGGGTTAAATATATAACAAAATACCATTAAATCAGGTTAAAGTGCGTACAAAATTATAACATTAAGAGAAAATGAATAAAAAGCAGTTTAGTTACACAGAAACACAATAATAAAAAAAAAGAAACCCCATGTAGTCACACCCACAATTGTGTCATAAATAACCAAAATAAAAATTATAATACCAAACATGTTGCCCTTTAAAACCAATCATGCCGATCTTTAAATAAATAAGCACATAAAACAATAAAGCAAATTACGGTACATATAAAATAAAACGGTAAAATTGCGCAGGTGTAAATAAGGTAAAGGCAAGGACAAAATAAAATAGACAAGGAATTTACACTTACACAATTGTTTAGTGACCACTAAAGCACAAAATACATAAGTCAAGTTACAAGAAATTACATATAAAGAGAAATTAGTTCGCAGGCAAATAATTCTACTTCAAAACTGATTCCAAAAAAAAAACTCATTAAAACAAAGCCTTACAAGGGTAAGTTATAAATAGATCACCACATCGTGACCGGTATATACATATATATATATATATATATATATATATATATATATATATATATATATATATATATATATATATATATATATATATATATATATATATATATATATATATATATATATATTTGAGCGTTAGAAAAATACAGTGCTCCTTTCTTAGGTTACACATTCATCTATACTACAACAAAAACAATAAAAAGAAAATTCGAGGTGTTTAATGGTCATCTGAGACCGGGAGTATGTACACACTCGGCAATTGCACATTACAATTAATAACCAGAGCGGTATCCTGTACCCGTTCGCTTACACCCCACCACTACACAAATATAAGTATAAACAACAACGAACAATGCTAATTCACATCAATACCAGAGTGTGGGAGCCCTGTGCTGTCTTTGAGTTTAACAGCTTTCAGCTTAAGGAACTCGCGTGCGGATAAGATACCTGTACAAGGCAATGCTAGATTTTTTAATAGGTTGTATAGGCTTGTAGAATCATTTGTTGCTTGCCTTAATTTATATAAAATAGACTTACATAAATGTATAATATATATATATATATATATATATATATATATATATATATATATATATATATATATATTCCTTAAATTAATCACAGACACAAATTGTTAACATACGCGGTTTAACTTCAAAAAGAGTGACTGTTATTTATAGATTAATATTTGAAACACACATTAAAACTAATACACGAAAGAAAAGACAAATTAGTGTTGGCTAATTCAAAAGAAAATGTACACGCCCGACATATTTTAAAGACAAACGGTTTACAATGAAAGTATTTCATTAACTCCAAATCGGTCTGGCTCGATTGACACTAACTGTAACTCACTTTCCCCCGATTTCAAACCGAACTATATTTACTCCCGCAATCAACCCCCATTTTTCAAAAGTAATATATAAACAAGAAACACTAATTTACGTTGGAACAGTTTCTTGTTAATTATTGCACATCTTAGTTTAAAAAATATGCATTCGTCCGTAACAACCCTACCTTTAGCTCTCGAGTTTCCAAGTAAAAAACAAAGATTTCATTTGATCGCAGTCTGTACTGACACAATTACTTACTAAACTAGTGACATTTTTACATTAAGAATCGGTGCATAAGGAACTCCAATGATTCGTTACGCCCCTTCAGTAAAGCAGTTTTAAGCGTACACCTGCTACTCAACACGTGTCTTTCAACCCTAGCCAAATATTAGTTACATACATTCTCACATTTCTTACATAAAAATATATCAATAAAATATTTTGAAAACATTAGCAAATTAAGACGTATTATCAAGGTATTAAAAATCCAGTTATCTTTATCGCGGTAACAATGGTGATTTGACAAACGTTTATGACAATAGTAAAATTTTCACGGTCCGCTAGCTACAACGCGGTTAACTTGCAGTATTATCATAACAATACAGTTTTTCACTCACTTTTACAATATAAATAAGTTCCAATGTCCAAAATTCTATTAAATGTTTATCTTCGGATGCTGCAAAGGAGCTTAGGAATGATAGTGTTAAATTATTTTCTCCATCTATGCCCGAACGTTGGGTGTCATTTACGTCACCTATGCCGCCCACGTAATCTTAGTGTACGTCGTCTACGTTATTGTCATCTGCATCATCTACACCATCCGCAATATTCAAGTCATTCACGTCTACGTCGTCACGTCGCCTAGTTGGTTTAGTCATAAACGCCATAGTCATCAGCGTTATCCATGTCAACTATGTCACATATGTCGTTTACGCGATTAAAGTTATGTAGGTCGCTTACGTCAGTTGGCTCATCTGAATTATCGCCGTTATCAACTCCACCTACAGCTGTCTCCTTCACCTACGTCGAATACGTAATTTTGCTGTCTGCGTCATCCGTGTTGTCTGTCATTTCTGTCATCCATGCCATCTAGGTCACCTACGCCAAACGCCACCAATGTCACTTACACGTGTATTATTTATATCATCTACGTAATCATCCATGCATTTTGTTTATCGATCATATGTTGTTGGTGCTGTTTTTGGTTACATTCTGTTCTCAGTTACGCCACGTGCGTTATAAACATGCCTGGGTCATTTATGGTGTGCATTTTTAGTATATATCTTCCATAAGGATTATGTTGAATATGTTATTTGTGATCAGTGCTGTTATAAACTTTATCAATGTCTGCGTTTTTTTGCAACTTTTGTGGTGAATGCATCTTTGCCTGCTGCATTTCTAAATGATCCAGGATCCGTCAGTAGCAGCATCATACCCATGAGCTACGTTAGTCTGAGAAAAGGTATCCCTCACCGCCTTTATTAACCTTAGGGCACCTAGAATTAGTCCCATAAATACTAATGGAATTATATTACAGTCTCTTTTTGTCATAGCTACCTTAAAATTTAAAAATTACGGATGGAAGCATTTTCATCTTTTGAAGTGAATAAAAGTGTCCTTTGATACTTCACGTTACATCCCTATTTATGTCTCATTAAATCTATAATTTTTAAAAGAAATTTAGCCGCAGTCATTTTTTTTGTTTTGATACAACCCTAAAGAACAAAACCTCCCCGTTCGAGCTTGCTCCTCGTTTGTACCTCTTCGACTAACCCTTTACCCGGACATGAAGTATTGAAATAATTTCATACCTCTCTAAAGCAATGTGGTGATTGTTGATAATGTAAAGATGAAGCTCATGTGGGTATCGGGTAATACCATGAATACTAGGTGTGATTGAGTATATCATTTTAAAAAACACTTGGAGCGGTTCGAATTTTTTTCAAAAACATGGGTTCAATAATATAATTTCCCAGATTACCACCCCACACTGTATAGTGTATATAGGGATGCTCCGTTTGAATGAATAATTCGAATGAATCATCCATAATTAACTTCTCGGCAAATATGAGCGACCAGGCTATAAAATCTTTTAGAGCAATATATTGAACTTATTCGCATTGGTATACATTCTGTTAAAAATTATGTAATATTTCAAAGCCTAAAACTGAGTTACTTACAATAACTCAAATGTGATAAGTATTTGACCATCTAGTCGGTGTTATGTTAATTATACGATGGCAGAGGTATGACGTTAAGTGTTCCATCATAGTGGGACAGTCAAGCAATAAAATTACTCGAATTAGAATTAAAGAGCTCTGCACGCTTATGATTCAACCCGTTAATTATACACTGGGAATGAATCATCAAGAAAACCCAGCTGTTTATTAATCAATAACCAATTTAGAAATAACACTTCTAAATAAAATTAATTAATAAAAAAGAAAAATTTTTAACATCCAAATACAGAAAAGTGCTAATAAATCAGCTTAAGCTTATAAAATCAAGCGACAAAGTAACATTAAAAATGAAAAGCAGTTTAACTGCATATAGAAACAATAAAAGAACAAGCGGTGTAATCCCTCATACACATAACACACAATTGCGTCACAAGTGAAACCAAAATTAGATCATTATGATTTAATGAATCATGCTGTCAAATATTATCAATAAAATATAAGCAAATTAATAATGCAGGTTAAGTTAATACTGAAATAAACAATTAAATGCGTAAAAATTAATAAGGTAACCACTACAATAAAATGCAGTTTAAATTGTAGACAAGCAAGAATAGAAAAACAAAGAAAAAATGTACGCATACACAGTTATACCATGGATAAAAGGAAAGAACGGTAATAGATTTATGCATATTTATCAAGGGATCAGGACGTAACGTCACCACCGACAATTTTTTTACATCACTGCCTTTAGCTTGACATCTAAAATCTCTTGGACTAACGTGAGTTGGAACACTACGCATAATAAACCATCCATTCTAAGGGTACTACTAGCTTCAAAAGACAAGGAAATAACATCGTCACAATTTGCATTTCGAAAGGATGCTACACTATGTTCATACGTACCGAAAAAGAATAAGGTTGTTATTCCTTTATCTACCATGCATTCCACGGGCGAAGTAGAAAAAAAAAACTCTAGAGAAAAAACCAGAAATAATCAGATATTATAATGCAACAAAATCCGGGGTCGATGCAATGGATCAAATGGTTGGAAAATTTTTAACCAAAAGAAAGACAAACCGATGGCACTTGCATTTTTTATAACATAATTGACATTGCTAGTTTAGTTTCTTATATTATTTATGAAGAAAATAATTCAACAGTGGTCAAAAAGACTGATCGCCGTCGAACCTTTTTGAAAACACTTGGAAAAGACCTTTGCCTTCAAACAATAATCCAAGAAAGTCAAATACCTCATATCAACCGGTATTATTTTACAAAAACAGCAGTGGAAGAGATTCTTGAAACTCGAATTGGTGTACTACCAGAACAAACCGGTGAAACACACGAACGTGACGCATCTGGTAGAATTAAAATCACTGTCTTATGTCAACTGTGCCTTAGATTATCTGGATCAGAAAAGAAAAAGAGAAAAACAAGAAAAAATTGTCAAATATGGAAGTATCCTGTTTGTAACGAACATACGTATCAACAACAAACAAAGTGCCTTGATTGTACAAATTAATGTAGAATTGTTTTTTGTTTATATGTGCAGATTAATTAAAAAATTAAATGAAAAAGTTGTTTTTATAATAAATTAAATGTGACGAATACTTACAATTACACAGTGGTACCCAAGTACCTCCAACGGTAGATAGTAGGTGGCTATCGTAACATGCAATAAAACTATTTACCTTAATTTATTTTTTTTTAATTTTTATGAAAATTACGTGTAGAAAAGGATTTGTGGAGATGTCACGAAGTCTCAATGCTGTATTACACTTACAACCATAGTTGTGGCATTTTTACAATGAAAATGTACCCGGATAGCGCCTATGGTAACATAAGGGTTAATGTACTTATGCAATTACTTATTTACGAATAAATTGAGTTTTCTTAGTGGTTCTTTCCCAACTTAGTAAATTAACGGGTTGAACCATCATTGCGCAAAGCGACGGAGCTGTAGTAGCTGATCCAGCTGAAAAAGCCAACCTCTTTGTCGATTACTTTGCATCAAATTCATGTCTCAATGATTCTGGTAAAACTGTGCCGTCGCCCAAATCTCCCCCATACGCTATTAAACCAATCCACTTTCGTCACAAGCTCCTGGAATCAATCATGAGTAAACTTGACTCAAACAACGCGCCTCGCCCTGAAGGTATTCCAGTTATCGTCCTTAAAAAATGCTACCCCGAGCTAGTATCTGTATTGTCCAAACTTTTTTCGATCTGCATGTCATCTGGAGAGTTTCCCTTATCGTGGAACTTGGCAAATGTCCAGCCTATTCCTAAAAAGGGCGACAAAACCGATCCCTCAAAGTACCGACCAATGGCTGTGGTTTCCATTCTGTCGAAAATCATGGAGAAAGCCATCAATCACCAACTACTTTCGTTCCTCGACCCTTAAACGACCACCAGTATGTGTTCAGACAGAGTTGTTCAACGGGTGATCTTCTTTCACGTCACCCAACTTTGGAATAACACATTAGAGAGGTCCGGTGAAACTGTCGTAGTAGCTTTAGATATTTCAAAAGTTTTTGACCAGGTTTGGCACAAGTGCCTACTTGCCAAGCTCACTTCCTTCGGCTTATCTGATACGCTCATCAATTGCATATCCAGCTTTCTTGACAAAAGAGGTATACGCGTTGTCGTCGATGGCTTCTTTTCGAAAGAAACTACTATTAACGCGGGAGTACCCCAAGGATCAGTGATAGCTCCCACACTTTTCCTGCTGAACACAAATGACCTCAATTTCTCAACAACTAACCCGATCCATTGCTTTGCAGATGACAGCACTCTAGATTGTAGTTATTCTCATTTTTTCCACAACAATAAGCCTAGACAGGACGTTAAGGTGAAAATGGCACCCTCAATCAACAGTGATTTAGAACGTGTCCTTGAATGGGGAATGAATAATCTACTTACGTTCAACGTCGACAAAACGCAGTGTTGCCTGGTGTCCACCAAGATCATTTCCTGCTGTAAATATGAATGGCTTAGAACTCAAGCTTTCAAACTCTATTTCTATATTAGGGATATCCGTATCATCGAACCTTTCATGGGTTCACCACCTTTTGTCAGCCAGAAAAACAGCTGCCCGTAAACTGAGCTTTCTGTACAGATCTAAACAGTACTTCACATCGCAAGAAGAATAGTTTCGGTTCTTTTCTCGTTCTATCGCTATTACCATGGCAAGTGTGCCTCCGAAATACACTCCTTACTACCTTCGCAGGCCATCTTCGCTAGGAACACTCGGTTTGTCCATTCACACCGTAATTACGCAATCAAAATCGTGTCACACTAAACGGGCTCAATCTATATTTTTCCACATGGCGACGAAATTGTGGAACGCACTACCCAGTTCCTATTTTCCTCCAGACTTTGACTTAAGTCAATTTAAGGTAACCATTCATAAACATTTCTCAGCAACCTAACAATATCCCTAAACCCTCCCAGTGTTCCTGAGTGCTTTAGCACGTTAGGTAAATCTTAGCCTGCTCGGGAATATTATAAGTAAAAAAAAGCTAGTTAATTCTAATTTGAGTAGTTTTATTGTTTACCTGTCCCACCTGATGTAACACTTAACCTTATCCAAGCTCATCTAATTCAAATAATACGAAATAGCTACTACTGGAGCGGCCAATTCTTTTGACCAGATTTGAGGTTTGCGAGTAATTAAATATTAGACTTGGAAATAAATTCTAATATTTTAATTATTGTCAGGTAAGTCAATGTAAGGCAAGCAGTTAATTTGAGTAATAGTAGCATTATTGTCAGTAAAGTCAAGATACATCCCTTAGCGATTGTTTTGTTCTTGAATATGAATTATTTCGACTAAGTTCAAATTACACTTTTGAGATATCGCTTCCTCTAATTCAATCATATCTCAGCTAGTCATTTCTGCAGCACCTTATTTATTAAGGTCTTAATTAATCCAAAACGTTTTTAAGTGCAACACTTCACAACTCACTGACAAGCAGAATTTTACTAAACTATGTAATTATTATACGTGACATACATGTGGTTCAACACTATTTTGGATGACGTACGTTTCATTTCGCAAAATAGTGATTTGCCAATAAAAATTTATTACAATATTTTGAATCACAAACGATATCCTAAACGTAGTGGTCTAGTGAAAGGGTGTTGTAAAAGGGGTATTATCGTAGGTCCCTTCGGTTGTGGAAAAAGAAATGTCTTCATTGGCTTATTAGAACACCCGAATGGATTACGTTTTGAAGTGTCTTTATGCTAACCAAAATAGTAATATCTATTACGTAACACGCTTACAAAAAAGATTGAATATTTTGAATATAGTGACAGTAGCGCTGTTGTGATTCCCGTAAGAATTCAATAAAGATTTTTCATAGTATAGCGTATCATAACAAAATAGAATTAGAGATCATTTTTATTTTAGTAGATACCAAAATAATGTTTGGTTCTATTTCTCCTAAACATCTTATACCTTACATTTCAATATATTCAATTACGTATTAGTTAATAATAGGAATTAGTAAATTAATAAATTTTAAGGCTGTTTGCTACCTTAACTTAAAGTACTAATTCCAACAGATGTTATTATCGCAAACTTGTTAGTATAATAGATTGTTGCCTAACAATAGAGGCAACCAGACCTTCAAAGCATTCAAAGGTACATAATCCTCATGGAACAATATTTTTAGACATTATAAATAATACAAAACTTTCTAAAAGGAAAAATAAAAATGAAATGGACAATTCACAAAAGCAATAGTTGAATTGTAATTGCTATGTCTTTATAATTATTTTATACTTTTGTTAATTACTCCTAAAGCTTACTTGTTTAATAATGATACAATTATAATTTCTTAAAGCCTGATATTAAATACCATCAATACTTTGGGTTTTACTTCAATTAACCGTTCCACAGAACACGAGCTATAGTATCTTATATGTACGTGCGTTTAATAAATATAATGGGAAAATCAAAACCTTTTCAATCGAAAATACAGAAAAAGACCCGAAGGTCTAATCTGATGAAAAGATAAAATTTTTTGAGATAAGAATAATATTTTATTACAAACTTTGTTTTTGTTATAATAATAATGATGTTTTAAATATAACAGGTCGTGAAGAATGTTATTTTGTTCTCTTTAGTAATAAAGATTTTCATGTGGAAGTAATAAAACGAGATGAAGATTTATGAATAAAAACAATGGTTCCAAAATTGTGCTTGTTTTATTACAACTGTATTTTACCGGAATTGATAGATCCACGGATTCCAAGAGGTATGACGGCTCAATAACTGTAGATAGTAAGTTATCAACACTTAGGTAGACGTTTATGCAAGTAGTACTTATGAACGTATGTATTATTTTAATTTTAACTTTACTTTATAACGGAACAAATATATTTAATAGAACTTGTACCTATAAAACCTTTACGTATGTAGGTAATATACTGTTATGTTTTTAACATTCTTTTATGTATGTACTCTTGTATAATAAAAATGCATATAAAATTGTTAATACTTGATGCAATATTTAATTATTTAAATGATCCGGATTAGCGGAGCTCCACTGTATATGAAAGTGAATATACATATTTACGTATTTTTAAACTATTACTAAAAGTAATAAATAAAAATAACGTTGGAATCAAGGAGTTTTATTATAGTATGTATTGCATTTAGGTAGGCAAATATATTTTCTATTGTAATAAACTGAATAAGTCATTAGGAAACGTTTACTTAAACTCTACTGGTGGCACTACATCAGATAAGAAATAGATGGAATTGACATGTTGTTCAATTAAAAAATTACTACAAATTTTTTGAAACTTTATCTTCAAAGTTCGCTTATTGCTATAGACTACAGCAAATCGTTTAACAAATCTGCATTGAAGATTATTATGAAAAAATACGTTTACTTCTACAACTGCACATTTTACAAAACCGATTTATGATAATACTATTGAATTTTTGGTGACAACCGCTACGTAAATCTCTAGGTATTATCTACAAAAAGACAATATGAAAAATTCGAACACTTCTATCGATTACTTTTTAAGGTGAAGCAGAAGTCAAATTGCATTGATTTCTATATGTGGCTAACAAGGTACCAAACAGCCTTAATATATCACTTTGTTGTAATAAAAAATACTACTAAAATTGTTACATTTAGAGATGGATAAAACCATGGTTACTGTTCTTGTTCCTAGAACCGACCCGTTACAAATACCCTCCGCACATGTCAATAGGGAAGTCTTGCGTAAGAGTTCGGTTTCGATTATTTCTCAGGTATCAGGTATCCTCTCTATACTATTGTATCCGTAGCCCATATCCCATATTCTGATTTATTTCGGTAGTTTTGTTTCATCATTTCATGTAGGTAAAGTGAGATGATTTGGTTATAGGTTAACCAACGCTTCTGCTTTTTCACACACGCAAGTTGTGTTTTATTTTACATATTATAGTTTTCGCGTTTTACAACTTTTGATATTTTCCATATTTTAAGTTCTAAATTTTAAAATGAATGTTGAAAAATGAAATAAGCGCAGTCTGTATTATATGATAGGCTATTTCCAATAGCAAGGAATTTATTAAATGAACACGAATCCGTTTTAAGTGTAACGATTGTTTTTAAATAGTAATAACAACGTTATAATGTAATCCATCATTTATGTGATTAATTCTTATTAAAGATCAAATTTTAGTTTTGTAAGATACAGAACAGTTTTTTTTTCCTTATTCCTTAATTTGTTCAATGTTTTCAATTCATAATTTTCAGACTAACGATTATTTATATATATATATATATATATATATATATATATATATATATATATATATATATATATATATATATATATATATATATATATATATATATATATATATATATTATACTTTAAGTTCTTGGGAATTTGAGTATTGCTTAATCTATATAAAATAGAACATTTTTATTAACAAACAAAAGATGTTAATTAAATATTTATGTACATACTATCAATTTTGTTTTATTAGTTACTCATTCACTTAGCTGTCAAAACATTTCAAACTCGTAATGTGTTGGAGAGTATTTCAATTAAAGCCATTTTTAATGCAATGGTGTTGAGCGCGATAACATACATCTAAATAAATCAACACCAGTCAGTGAAACATAACCAGTATTATGAATTTGTGGTATTCGGTATTCGAAAAGTTTCTGTTCGATGATTTGTGCTTAAAATACGGAACAGTGGGAAAAGAACTAGTCCTATTTTAAAATGTGTATTCACATTCAAAATATACATTGAGTAAAATGTAATAGAAGTTATATGTAATAAGTAATCTAACTAATATAGTGTGACATGTAGTGCAACTTTAATATTGCCTCAAACACAATTGAAATAAAAATAAAACTTTCAGATAACAAAATTGATGTCGCTTGTTTAAAGTGTTTTCAATATGATTAACATTTACAAGCCCGAGATGTAACCTGTCGTTACAGAGTGTGGAAACAATCAGTGTTTTGTTACTTTCAACTGAAATATTGATAACAATTTGTTTAGTTGATTTCAAATGATAACAATTGCTACACCCATGAAGTTACTTCAAATCACATTTTCAGAAACATAAAAATAACGTTACTTCCAATTTTAACGCTTAATCTTGACTTTCTAAACTTCACAATGCATTACCCATAATTTTTTATGACGTACAACTAACTGATTATGATTTACATACAATCATTTACTCTATTTTACAACACTAACAATTTATTTTAATCACATGCGCATTCTAAGTTTTATTTATCACCTGTCGTTAGTGAAAATGTTACCTAATAAATGTGTATTAAAATGAAATTACTTTCTTTCTGTACAGTACGTCTTGCGGTTTGATGAAGGTTATGCTGTTTACTGATACGTTACCGTTATGAGTTTATAGGTAATTTTACACCTGAGCGAATTTCTCATACTTATCTTCTCGTGTACCTTTAGTATGGCAAAGACTGTTTTCTTGTACTTTTATTTTATTGTCAATTTACCGCGTTGCGGATTAAAATCGCATATCAAATTTATAACTAATTCTGTTGCTTGCCTTAGTTTTGTTTTAGTTGTGTATTTAATGGTTTGTCCAAAATAGATCTTATCTCTTATATTCTATTTTATAAAGAAAAAATCTTTATTAACTTTGACGTGTAAAATTGGTAAAAAAATTTTTTTTTTAAATTCTGTTTTCTAAAATGATTTTTTCCCAAGAATAGTTTTGTTTTTTAATAAAATATTGAACCACAGTTGTACTTTTAGGTTTTACGCTTACATTTGATTAATGCTTTATTTAGCTTGAGAATATACACAGAGTGAAATTTAATTCAAATTGTATGTAACAAATAACCTAACTAATAATGTGTAAGTATGGCATGTAGTGCAACTTTAATATTTCCTCAAACAATTTAGAATAAAGCCATTAGATGATAATTGAACTAAATTAATATCGTTAGTTGAAACGGTTTTCAATATGACTCACTAACCGTTACAAGCCTGAGATGTAACCTGTCGTTACCAAGTTGGGAAACATTCCGTGTTTTGTTACTTTCAACTGAAATATTGATAACAATTTGCTTCATTGATTTGAAATGATAAAAATTGCTACTGCGATGAAGTTACTTCAAATCACATTTTCAGAAACATACAAATAACTTTACTTCCAATTTTAACATTTAATCTTGACCTTCTAAACTTCACAGTACTACCCACAAGTTTTGGGCGTACGACCCTTGAGTAATGAAATTTCATTACTCAATGGTACAACTATTTGGTTATTATTTGCATACAACCATGTATTTTATTGTACCTTAACAATTTATTTTAATCACAATGCATCAATTTCTACTTGGTACACTTATTGAAATTCTACAGCATCTGTCGTTATCGAAAATCTTATCTAATAAATGTGTGATAAAATAAAATAATTTTTTTTCTGTACAGTACGTTTAAGTGTAGGATCGTTAGTGTTATGAGCGTATAGGTAGTTTTATAACTCGCTGAATTTCTCATAGTTCATCTTCTGGTGCTCCTATAGTGTGGCAAGGACCGTTTTCTTGTGCTTTATATTATTGTCAATTTACTGCGATGGCTTAAATATTTGCATGTAGTGCTGCTTACATATATATTTTACATGAGCAGCTTAAAACTAAAAACAAATTTATAATTAATACTGTTGCTTGCCTAAGTTTTATTTTGGTGGTGTGTCAAATGGTGTGTGTAAAATAGCTCTCATCTTCAATTTTATACAGAAAAAGTTTTGACGTGTAAAATTTGTAATCAAATCCCTTTTGTATTCTTTTTTTAAAACTATGTTTACCAAATAAAAGTTTTTTTTAATAAAAGATATTTAGAATACGTTGAACCACATCTGTACTTACGCTTAAATCTGATTTAGGTACGTTCTATTTACTCATGTTATTTTGCTCGTTAGGTTTGGATTAAGGTTAAAATATACGAAGATATGCAATTTTTGCCATATAATATTTTACCTCCGATTTGAAATGCAACTCACTTGAAATAATTGGGTAAGTCATCATATAAAATATGGAAACCTGTGTATTAAATAATGAAGCTAGGAGTTTCTTCATTTCATGAAAATTTATTTTCTGATGAGATTGTATTTTTAGTTTTTAATTAATGTAAATAGAGAACAAGTTTGAGTTCTCCATATTCAGAAAACCTGCACATACAGACATTACAATTCCAAACGATTCGTGTCACTATAAAATATAGGTTAGCTACATATAGATCATTAATACATAGAACAAACTTATTATCATTAAACCAAACAAATTTTAATAAAGAAATGTCAATTATAAAACAAATTGCACAAACCAATGGTTACATTTCTAATATAATCGACAGTTTGGTTAATTACTAAGAGTATAGATTATCTATCAAAGACATTTGCCTAGTTAACAGAACCGACAGAAAATAAATACGTATATATTTCATATTTTGCAAAAATATAAGAAAAAGTAGCTCACATATTACAAAAGAACCAGAAATACAAAGTAGCTTTGAAAACTAATACTAATGTTCTAAAATGTTTATTTAACCCCAAATGTTCAACTAACGACACTTTGAAATCGATTATTGATAAATTGAACTGCACCTTCTGTAATTCTGTATAAATTGCACAAACACACTTAGGAACTTTGATATTGGATACAAAGAACACATTAGATGTTACAAATATAAACACACAGGCAAATCAAATTATGCCAAACATTTAATAAAAAATAATCATCTTATGATTTCACAGAACAGCATTAGATTTTTCACATTCTTTGTAATAAAAAAGACAAATGAGATTCTTTGAGAGCATGTGAAATGTATAAACATAAACGGAATGTATCTATAATGAACGAACAAGTTGATCTTATTGACTCACCTTTAACAGATATTTTAAATATAGGAATATAATTTACATCAAGTTTGCGGTTTTACCTTAATAACTTGTTACCACAACTACTTGTTACTATTTTACGTATATATTTTCCCTTGATAATGATACATGTTGTATTGAAACACGTAGAGAAATAAATAATTATATAACAGAAATTGTGGAATTATATTGCATTCAAAGCATTAATGCTATTTAATACAGAATTCCATTAATTAAGGTTAAAGAATATGTCTTGGTCTGGTACTTGGGGACCTGTATGTCTGATTATTCCCTATGAAACAGCGGATGTTACGGAGGTGTGCTTAATGATTGTAATGAGCTTACCAAAGCATATATCATTACGTTGTGGGGTCACCGTGACCCGTCTGTTGTACTTACGTGAAGTATTATTATATAAGTAATATTTTTTGATATTACTTTTCTATTCCATTTTGTTTATTGCCTGGGTGCCTTTAGTAAAAATCAACTGACTACAACTAAAACGGCAGAGGTACTAAACAGCGAAGAATTTTGGGACGATTTGAAAGAGAAAAAGCAAGCCGAAGGAACTGTTCCAGTAGCAGAAAAATGCGCGCTACCTGTAGAAAAAATATGTAATTGTGCAAAGAGTGATAATGACGAAATAGACAACGAAACTTAAAGTGGTCACAATACTGATACTGAATCTGCAACTGCACCCGTGGATCGAAAGTATGCTAAATAACCAACGAAAATTAAGATAAGGTCTGATAACATTATTAGAGTTTTATTCAAATTGAAGGGTACTACTCGATTGAATCCGCCATCAAGTCCTAATGAAGCCTGAAAGCTGTTAATAACTAATGGCATGTTATAAACGATAGCTGAACAAGCCAAAGCAAAAATTAGAATAATGACTTCAAATTACTCCTCATCGAAGAGACGTGAAAACTCTCACTCAACATTTGTGCCGATTTATAAGACAAATAAAACTGCGATATGAACATTCTCTCGCTATTTTTGCAGGGATTGAAAATCAGTGTGGACAATAGAGGGTAGAGGGAAAGCTTTCATTACATATCAGTAGATGAAATTCTGATTACATTTCCGGGAAGATGTGCATTTAGAATATATAATACAAATAATAAGCCACATATGGGCTAAAAGTGCAGATCCTACCCAATTCACGAACACACTATATGTATAAAAAATCATCTTCATGTTTAACTAATGTCCTCCATATGGTTGAATAAACCACCAGAAACCACACGTCTTTAGAGTTGACCGATACTTAGAAGTTAAGACGAAAAAGACTTACCTACTTAGGGACAATAATCAAAACGAAAGAATAATCACTCCAGAATTGATGTCTGATAGAAAAAGTTATGCCGTTTTCTCAAATTTCAGATTCACATCGGAAAAGGCCCTGGGATCTTACGTATCGCCAAAAAGGAAAAACTGATGTTTTAAAGCACCACGACAGCACAATTGATAGACGTACTAAGAAATCGGAAATAATGTTGTTTTATAACAATATCGTCAGGTTTTGATGTATTGGATCTAAAATGCGCCACGTATTCCACTTCTAGACGAATTCGCCGATGCCTTAAGGCCATTTCACTGTATATCTTCCATATGAAAAGAAGATAATACAACCAAAGGTGTGCTATCAACTTCGTTATCACACGGCCGATATCCTTGGAGTGCCCTCCCAACTCTTTCGCCAACTTAAGGTATGTCCAAAATGTAGAGTGCTCAATTTGTCCAGGAAAAAAACGATCAATGCAGATGTATTTTGTATTGTGTGCAAATTAACTGTATGTTTACAGTGTGCACTAAAAGGATATCCAAATTTTAAGCAAGTATTTTTTTCTGGTATATACCTGTTTTATTTTTTGCGGCAGGAATGTGTTTTATGTCAAAGTTTTAGTTAATGTTGTTTATTTTGATATATTCAAACTGAGTCATAATGACTTGTCAATGTCAGTTCCGTGAAATCTATGTCGAGTAAGGGCACGAGTTAACATCACTAAATGCTATAGGTGCCTGGAGGTCGGTCACTACACAAGCTAATGTAATGGGACAGACAGGACTAAGATCTGCATAAACTGCGGTAAAGCGAACCATAAAGCGAAAACTTGCAAAAAACAGCTTTTGTTTGACGTGCAAAAACATGGACATCGTTCCGACCAGACAGTGTCCACGCTATATGAGACTGATTAATGACAATGCTAAAGATACAGCGAAGGGTGTGAGAGAGCTCTCCTACCAGAAGAGTACAATGACAGTCCTCCAAACTAACCTATACAGAGGACGTGCTGCTCATGACCTCGCGGATGCTACTGCAAAACAAATAGGAGCAGACATCCTAATTGCAATTGAACCTAACAAAACCATAGACAAGAGGTAGCGAATGGTTAAAAGACCGAAGGTGTGACGTGGCTGTCCTCTTCCTCAACAAGAAGGTGGACATCCTAATTGCAATTGAATCTAACAAAAACCATAGTCAAAGATAGTGAATGGCTAAAAGACCGAAAGTGTGACGTAGCTGTTCTTTTCCTCAACAAGAAGGTGGACGTGCTTAGAACAGAACCCGCCGAGGAATACATATACCTCCGTCTCAAAGAGTTTCCTATGTACTGCTGCTACATGTCACCGAATATAACAGTCGAAGAATACCTAAGAAAGGTTGACACACTGATGAACAGATTGCACGAGCAGAAGGAAGAAGCGATCATTCTGGGAGACATTAACTCAAAACCAAACCTATGGGGATCTTCGATAAATGATAGGAGAGGTGAATACTGGACATAATGGATGGCTGCATTGAATTTGGTGACACATAACGCAGGGGATATGCCCACTTTCCGAAGAACAGATAGCAGGAGTTATATTGACGTTAGTTGCTCCACACAAAACGTTGCGCGTGCTTTGAGGGACTGGAAAGTGCTAAGCACGGAAAGCTTATATATTATTTAAAGATATACCAAATGCGACCGGGACGCCTTTACCACGGATCCTGGCATGTCGGATACACGTAGGCTCTCGCATCAACAGTGTTCTAAGATCATAAAGGAAGCGTACAAGAACTGTACTCCTAGAACGGGAGTAGGAAAAACCTCTCCATACTGGTGGAACAACGCAATCGCCGACAAACATAATCAATGAACCTCTGACAGAAGAACCTTGACTCGCTTGGCTAAAAACCAATCCATGCCAGACAAACCGAAAATGAGTTTTAGACGTGCTAAATTGTTTAACGGCTGCACAAATATCGCCAAGGGACTGAAAAACTGCCAAGGTTGTGTTAATACCCAAGAGAGGAGCAGTCCCCTCCTCACATAGACGTCTGTGTTTGCTGATCACGCTTAGCAAACTGTATGAGTCCGTCAACCAAATACGCCTGATCGAAGAAATAGAAAGGAACGGTGGGCTGTCCAACAACCAATTGGGCTTTACGAAGGGGAGGTCTATGGTGCATGCAATGGATAGGGTCAAAACTACGGATCGTAACTGTCAATAGAGGTAGTGCGCATTGATCCAAAGTAGATGTGCGAAACGCGTTTAACTCCGCGAACTGGAGCGTAACTATTAAAAAGCTTGAGTGGAAGGGCATAGCTAAGTACCTAGTAAAGTTGATCAGTGAGGTTCGGAATTGAATCAGGAGTGCCGCAGGGCTCCCTATTGGGCCCCCTACTCTGGAATGTCCCTTTCGACGTCTGTCATGTTGATCTGCCTTCAGGCGCGACCACCTTGGGGTACGCGGACGATCTGGCACTATTGATTACAGCAAAGGATGAACATGAACTGATGTCTAACGGAAACGAGTCCTTACCTGAACTAAATAACTGGTTAGGAGAAGACAAACTCGAATTAGATCCATCAAAATCCGAGGCTATTACCTTTAAAGGCTGCAGAAACAGAATGCACGTGAAGTTGTCTGTGGGGGAACAATCATTAAACCTAAAAAACATCAAATACCCGGGAATCACGTTTAACCAGCGCCTGTACCTTGGGGAACACATTAATTGTTACCAAGAAGGCAGTTAGTGAAATTAGCTCGCATAATACCAAACATTGAAGAAACCGGCAGCGCAAAACGAAGAGAAGTAATGGAAGTAGTTCATGCTATCATACTCTATGGGGCACAGTCATGGAAGGGAGTACTTGAGAAGAAACTATATCGCAACATCGATAAGAACATCCCTATAGACATGTAGCAAAAGATATGGGATGAAAACGTTTCCAATGCACAATCGATAAACAGTAAGTGGTGAATCTAATAATGTGGTCCACACATTCTTTGAATGCAGGGCAAGAAATGCAGCATACTGTACGCTTGGCACTTCCATCAATGATGATGATTATGATGATAAGAACGATGATGATTATTGATGATAATTACAATGATGATAATGGCAATAATGACGATAATGACGATAATGACGATAATGACGATAATGACGATAATGACGATAATGACGATAATGACTATAATGACGATAATGACGATAATGACGATAATGCGATAATGACGATAATGACGATAATAACGATAATTACGATAATTACGATTAA
>JARFJB010000506.1:0-19560 GCA_036346205.1 Vesta saturnalis | reverse complement strand
TACGTATCGTCTAACCCATAAACACTAATGGAAATGTTGTTATTGGTCTCAAACGTTGAAATATTCGTCAGCTTAACAGGGAACTGTACACCATTCCAGTTGAATATCGTTTGGAAATCAGGGTAAGACGTTGTCTGCTGTGGTAGACCCTTTGGTGTCACTAGTGCCGCTACTACAGCCCATGCAAAACAGCAATTATCATTATTTTTTACATTGACTATGGCGTGTTTATGTGCGATTTCGGCGGGGACAGCCATATAGGATGAACCAGTGGTGGGAGAAAATTTAAGCATGTTCACCTCTAAATATACGAATTGCACCAGGGACCACCCTAAAACAGTTGTTACTAATCGATTACACCATGACTCACACTTACCAGAATCTTTATGCTGAAATTCGGATTGCTTTGCATCCAATATTTCACTTATTCTTTGGAAACACTCTTCTACCACCCTCCCTACACTGAGAATATCATACTTAGTCTGAAAGGATTTCAGTTCTGTGCTTTCCCTACTGTTCAAAAAGTATAAACCAAACAGCTCAACATTACATTTTAATGAGTGGTGTTTCTGCAACTGATTTTGTACTACCTTCAATACGTTCCCTTTAACCTCTGCCATAAAGGTGGACACATCATTATGAGTATTGCATGGTGACAGGCGGTACGACACAATGCGTTGTTTAAACGCATTTCGAATCACTTCAACCCCAGTATCGACAAGCAAACATACATTTGCTTTATGCCTATTGCTTCTGAGGTGTCCTTGGAACGCATACCTAGGTACATCCATTGAACAATCTGTGCAGTGCACACTTTCACCACTTTTTTTCGGTTGTACCGGTTCATCGCGTTGGTCAGACTTCCGCTTCCTTGAGTTGCTCAACCCTGATAGTCCGGGTTTCGCATTATCCTTCGCATAGTTTACCCCAGATGGTCCTGGTTGCACAAAGGAATCAGTAACATGTCCATGTACTGCTTTGTTATCGTCCGAAGCGATCCCTTGCACCACATTGCTCCCTGTGGTTTGGTTTTGTAACTAAACCTCCTGCATGCCAGATGGTGGAGTAGATACTGACATCCAGCATGCTGTTTTTTGATGTCTCAGTAAAGAATCCTTTCGAGAAAATTTCTTGAGACATTCACATTGGAACATTTTTGCTGCAACAAAGAAAGAATAATAACTATATGCTGAAGTGTAGGTTGATGTGAATAAGGGTACTATACGTGTTGGATAGGAAGGGTAGCCGGGAGAGATGCAATACGAAACTAACACTTACTATTCTTTGAAGACATGATGTAACACCGCTTTATAAGACTTGAAACTTTACTTGGTGGCGCATAAAGACGGACTGACACTGTAGTGGAACCGCTCCTTCTTAAATACAAAATTTGAAGTGTTGGGGGAGTGGGGGGAAGTGGAATGAGGGGCAGAAGTGGTGAATCCGGAGTCCCCCTCTCCCCAGATAACCGAGTTGCTACCTAAATTAAAAATATCATTGTTCACATTAGAAATTATTCTTTACTTCTATATATAAGTTCCAACATAATCCTTGTTACACCATTGAAAATCCTTTTTCTACCTTCCAACCTACATATACATATGTAGGTATAAAAGGTTATGAAATCGACTTTTTTCACTATCGCTAAATCGAATTATTAGCTCATTTTACAACTTTTGACCAAGTTTCGTCAAGATCGGTCATGATGTCTGGATGTCTTATCTGTATGTGTATGCCTGTATGTTCATATCCACGATAACTCCAGTAGGTATGTTGGACACTTGGGCCAGATCCCCCCATGTGGGAGTTACATTATAGGAAGGGGTTAAACAGGAATCCGTTTTGAACTGTATTTGAGCTGTATTTGAGCTGGTTTTGAGCTGGTTTGAGCTGGTTTGAGCTGGTTTTGAGCTGGTATTGAGCTGGTTTTGAGCTGGTTTTGAGCTGGTTTTGAGCTGGTTTTGAGCTAGTTTTGAGCTGGTTTGAGCTGTATTTAAGCTGGTTTGAGCTGGTTTTAAGCTGAACCAAGAAGAGGCGCAACGATATAGGATTTTGTGTAATAGGCGTATGTTGGGTTGCCTAATCGAACTTTCTGTAATAACTTATAAACGCGTAATTATGGAAAGCCTGCTTTACCAGATAGTTGAAAAACAAGATTTGGTTTACCTGCTGGGTGCTTCGTTGTTGCTATGTAAGCATATATTACCACCTCATGTTTACTTTATTACAGGTATTACACATATATAATTGTGATTTTCCTACTTACTGGCAAAATCAATAAAAACACTTATCTATATAATAATAAAAATACTTTATTTCCCACAAGAAAACGGAATTACACGTTATAATTACTACCTGACTTTGTATAAGCGCACCACTAATGAAAAAATAGAAATAACAATACAAATGCATACATAAGGAAAGTGTTTAAATGAATAACATATACAGAAAAAACCAGTTTATGCAGAATTGTTAATTCGTCTGATGACATGTAATTATATTTATATTTGCAGGTTTTGTCAGATTCTAATTAACTTTTTTATTTTCAGCCAGAATTAATTTTTAAACATATTTAAAATAAAATACATGATTTCCCTTTTATTGCAACTTCATTATAAGTACACACATACCATTAATTAAAAATCGTTCAATAAGAAATCTATTTGTTAAATAAATATCACTATTTTAAATTCTAAGAAAATAAGAAAAAGCTGAATTGTTGTACTACAACTTATTAGCATAGTAGACTTGTTTATGAGTTAAAAAAAACTACTACAACTGGGTCGACCTTTGTACGCTAAATTTATACACTTATTTGGAAACGATGTAATTACAGGTTTTATCAGTATCATCGTGAATATATAGCTAAATTGCTTTACCTTTAACAATTAAAATGAAATTTAAAAAAATTGAGAACATTAATTGCAATTTTTGTATAAAAAAAAATGTATTTATAGTTTCTATACAATACATATACGTGCTCTGCAAATAGAGTGTTAACGAAATGATGTTATTAGTAATACGTACTTAACATACGCTCTTCATTAATACCAAAAAATTTATTATTTACTACTTATTAATTATACTTGCAGTATAATTAGCTAAATAAATGGTATTGTTTTGCAAGTCATAGTAAATAAACTAATAAGTATTAAATATTGTTTACAACTCGTAATGCACTAGTTGACGATTACAATTTGTATAAAGGTCACCTGTCTAGACTACATCCCTGCAATACGTGTCATATTCGTTTGATTGCTAAAAGTTGTTTATTCCTTTGTATTAAGCATAAATTTTTTTTTAATACTCGTAGTTGATCTAGGTCACTGCCAGACACATCTAGCCAATCACGAAACAGTTTAAATCGTTTCAAGGCATCTTCTGGCTATATAAGAGGTGCATAAAACTCATTTACGTTATGTTCTCGAGTAGTCCAAGTCTTTCACGTCGTTCTAGTATGGGTTGCTGAGACTGGCAATCTAGCTCGAGATCCAACACTTCCTTGGGGTGTGCAAGTCTTACTTTACACTTTAGTGGGGTCGCTGAGACTGGCGATTCTACCCCAAGGCCTTCTCAGCATTCTGGCTCGACCTACAACACTTCCTTGGGGTGTGCAAATCTAACTTTGCACCCCCAAGGCCTTCTCAGCAGCATCCACTTCGAGTAAGTTATACCCGGACCTACTCCGTCGTCGGTAAGCATAATGTACGAGTGAATATGTGAGTGTGTGAGTGTGAGTGTGAGTGTGTGTGTGTTTGAGTGTGTGAGAGCGCTGAACGGCTTAGTACCACCTGTCACACGGTGAATACTGGTGTTCCTCATGTTGAGCACCCCTAACACACCTTTTTTTATGTGTACGATGACGACTATTTTACATATTATGTGATGAAGTATGTTATGTTGATTCTTTATTTTTTTTATGTATCTCTTGACTATAGTGTATAGACTAATTATTTCCTGTCAGTCTAGTAGTGTGTTTATCGCTGCTAACATGTGTAACCTAAACTTTTATAATCCTCAGTATTACAACTGTTTTGATAAAAGCTTACTAACGTATGTACTAAATCAACATGTTTTATTCCTACAGCAAATCATATATCTGAGTAATACATGTTTCTAATATAATTTATATGTCTTGCTTTCTACATGAATTAAATATATAATTTGTACATGTCTTTATTTCTATATACAATTTGTACATGTCTGTCTTTCTACATGAATTAAATATATAATTTGTACATGTCTTTATTTCTATATACAATTTGTACATGTCTTTCTTTCTACATGAATTCAATATATAATTTGTACATGTCTTTCTTTCTACATGAATTAAATATATTAACATATCGTTTTCTTTTATTTTGGTAAATAAAGTGAGGGTGAGCAAAAAAACATACAAGTGGACAAAAAACATACAAGTGGGCAAAAAACATACAAGTGGGTAAGAGTGGCAACCAGGTCACACGGATGTTATTGTAATTGTGGAACATGAACGCGCGTTAGGTCGCACGGATGGCCTTGTAATTGTGGAACAGGCAAGCGGGGTTTTAAAGTAGGTCTCACGGATGGCCTTGTAATTGTGGAACAGGAAAGCGGGGTTTGTGACCCTGGTTTTGTGGTAATGATATGTATTTAGGTTACACATTGCGCTTTTTTGACCTTGGTACGGTGGGGACCTTGGTTTTGTGGCAACCTTGGAAATGTGGGACCTTGGAAATGTGGTGTGTTCCAAAAGTCTCCAATATTACCTACTTATATATATATATATATATATATATATATATATATATTGGGATGACTTATGTGAGGAAATAAATAATGTAATTAATATATAATTATCTCAATAGGGGATAGGGTTCAGGATTTAGTAGGAAATTATATTTGGTTCGAATATATCATGTGAATTGCCCTTTATAAAAAATATATATGAAAAAAAATAACTGAGCAAAATTTATACTTTAACGCATGCGTTGTAACGTTACTGAATACAATTATCAAAAATGTCAAAACTGTCAAACAATGACTTGTTGAATTTATGTTTATAATTTTAATTGGATAAATGAAATTTAAAATTTGGAAATAATTTAAAATTTTTCTTCTTTTGCAGGTGCTTACACAAGTATTATTTAAACATATACACCTATACATATAACAAATATTAATTGCAGGAAATCAACACAACAAAGTACACAATAGACAGGGTTATAATCAAAAGTAACTCACATGTAAATGTTCCAAAATTCAAATAGATGTCTTCACACAGGTGGTTCCAAATAGATGCAGGCACTTTCCAATATGATCGAAGATCTTCATGTATGAAGTTCACTGCTACCATTTACCCACTTGCTGCAAGCTGGTGCTCGGGTTGTTGATCACTTTTGCTTCGGTAACTGGTAATATTTCTCCACTTTACGGCTTCACCCCAACCACAAATTTTAAATCGATAATGTTTTATTTAAATGTGTTAATGCTTTCTAATTGTATCATTTAAATAATATTTAATGGTTGTAAAAGGTTTAAGTTAATGTCACTTTATTTTTTTAGGCTCCGGCTCAAATATAAATTATTAAAAGAAAATCGCAACAACAAATAAAACACAAATGAAGAAAAATTGATTACGATTTTATTTTGGCAAAACGTAACCAATATTCAAATGCAACAAACGAAATTTTTAAAAGTTCAACATAAATCGTCACAAGAAAAAAAATAATTCGTAATGAACTTTACGAAACTGCACAGGTATCGGTAACCTAACTTAAATATTTAAACTATTGTCGGTTTAAAAACAAATGCGCCTGATTTCTCGTTTCTGTTTATTATAAAAATCTTCCCGATAATTATTGAGGTTAGATAAACTTACTTGAAGCACAAAAACACAACACTATTTTAACTTTTTCAAACAGCTGGCAAATTATAGAGAGAGATTCAGATCCAGGGCAATTCCATTTATACCCTTTTGTTGGTTACCACAATTTTTTTTAAGCAATTCTAAATATGTAACCATGTTTCTGATTGGTCGAAAATAATTTTAAAACTTAACTAAAACAGAAATTTAGCAATATCTTTCTTATACAATTATGGATTTAAATTTTAATAAAATCTGTGTTCAATTACGCATAAATAGATATCCAACAAGATATGGTTCTTTTAACTATTATGCAAAATGACCTATTCTAATTTAAATTTGCTTATATCTAACTAATCTTATAAACTACACTTAAATTAATTACATATATGTAATCCTGACAAAATTTAGCATAGGAAAACACACATTTAAAGTCCAAAATCGTAAATTTAAAAGAAATTTTATGTTTACCTAGTAAAATCATATACTCAACCTCATTTCATAAAATTTTGCGCTGAAATGCTTTGTAAACTTTATATTACTATGTAATAATGAGGAAGACCTCCTATTCATCACTTTAATAATACAATTTAAGCCTAATATAATCAAAAAAACTATAAATTTGTGAAAAAACGTAAAATTTAAAACATAACCAAACTTAATTCTAAAATTACAAATAACTTACATTTAAACACGTTCATGTAACTCAAAATGTTATCCAAATAACTTGTAATAACTGTCTTTATTGTATTTATTGTTCATCTCGCTTGCATTGTATAATTTATTGTCACTTTAAGAAGTCATATCGTTTAACACACTTTCTTGAAATTCTACTATAAAAATGTATTACATGTAAATGTCTTTGTGTGATTATGTTCTATGCACTGTTCTTAATATTTAAATTGCATCACTACGTTTGTCACACAATCGCTTCCAAAAATATGTGAGAAATGATCATATTAAGTTCATATTATAACCCTTTCTTAAATTTTACCAAATTTCCTGCATTCTAAACTACTTATACAATATCCCTAATATAAATCTATCTTTACACTTTGTGTTAAACACCTGTAAAATAATCACATGCCAAAGTACTTTCGAAAAACAAATTTATTGAAACAAACTAAAGTACTGAATCGAATTTACGGAAATAAGTTTATTTAACATTCCTGACATTCTTAGTAGCACAATGCTTTTTATGATTAAACCAAAATGTATAAATTTTGTTGAGACTATTTCAACCAAAACAAATCCACTTTCTAGTCATCGTGAACCAAATTACATCAAATAAAAGTCTCGTATATGTATCATGCTTGAAATGACCCCTTTTTTTAAAGAAATTACTACTTAAAACTATCCGATCCTTGTCTTACTCTTATCTAAACATCTCATAATATATATATATATATATATATATATATATATATATATTATATATATATATATATATATATATATATATATATATATATATATATATATATATATAATATATATACTGGTTATAATTTTTATTTATATGTAAGGGATAGAGTTTTTATTTATTAATGCAAATTTATTAAAATATAATAATAATTACTTTGTTTGTGCACCGGACTAGCTCAATTCTCATTAGGGATAGAGTTCTGATTTAAAGGGAAATTATTTCTGGTTCGATATTATGTGGATTCCACTTTATATAAAAAATCTTATATGTTAAATGTATCTTAACAAAATTTATACTATAACGCATGCGTTATGAATTCAATGAACTCAATTGTCAAAAATGTCAGATTTGTTAAATAATGACTTGTTGAATTTGTGATTATAATTAGATAATTGAAATTTAAAATTTGGAAATAAACTAAATTTCTACTCATTTTGCAGGTGTTTACACAACTATTACATAAACATTTACACGTATACATAAACAAATAATAAGTGCAGGAAATCACACAAGTAAAGTCACAATTAACAGGGTTATGATCAAAAATTGACTCACATGTGCATTGTCCTATCTGCAAACGGATGTCTTCATACAGCTGGTTCCATTTGTACATGCAAGCACTTTCCAAAATGATCGAAATTCTTGATACACGAAGTTCGCTGCTACAGTTCACCCAATAGCTTCACACTGGCCCTCGGGTTGATGGTCACTTTGTTTCGGTAAACGCTTTTATTCTAAGCTTTACGGTTTCACCCAATCACAAATTTTTATCGATAATGATATTATTTAATTGTATAAGACTTTTCAACTTCATCAGTTTAAATAATGTTTTATAATTGTAGAGACTTTAAATTAATATCACTTTCTTTTTAGGCTCCGAATCAAACATTGATTATTTAAAATATCGCAGCAGAAAATAAAACCAATTAGAAGAAAAATGATTACAATTTTATTTTGGAAAAACGTAACCAGAATTTAAATTAAACAAACGAATTTTTAAAATCGTTAAACATTAATCGTCACAAATCAGAAATTTAATTCGTAATGAACTTTACGAATATGAACAGGTATAGGTAACCTAACTTTATTTTTAAACAAATGTAGGTTTAAAAACAATTGTTCTTGAACTTCTCGTCTCTCCGTTAACTTTATATTAAATTTTCCCGATAATTATTGAGGTTAATTAACTTACTTGTTGCACAAAAACACTACACTTTTTTAAACTTTGCAAACAACTGGAAAATTATAGAGAGAGATTATGCTCATAAGCAATTCCTTTTATACCCTTCTGTTGGTTACCACATTTTCAATTTTTTTTTAGAAATTAGATAATGCAACCATGTCTATGATTGGTCAATATAAATTTGAAAACTTACCTAAATTAGAAATTAAACGATACCTTTCTTATAAAGCTATAGATTTAAATTTTGATAACAGAAATGAAATCTGTGTTAAAATCTGCATAAATCGATATCCAACTTGATATAGCGCTCTTAAATATTCTACGAAATGACTTATTCTAACTTAAAATTGCTTATATCTAAATAATCTTACAACATACACTTAAATTAACTACATATATGTAATCCTGATGAAAATTTGTATTGGAAAACATTCATTAAATGTCCAAAATCTTAAATTTGGAGGAAAATTATATTTACCGTAGTATAACTGTATAGTCAACCCCATTTCACAAAATTTGCGTTCAAATGCCTTGTACAAGTTAAATTACTGTGTGAAAATGAGGAAAACCTCCTATTAAACACATTAACAAACCATTTTAAGCCTAACTTTATCTAAAAAACTATAAATTTGTAAAAAAACATTAAATTTATAACATAACCTAACTTTATTCTAAATATACAAATAATTTGCGTTTAAAAACGTTCATATTAATCAAAATGTTATCCATACAACTTGTAAAAACAATTTTATTATATTCATTGTTCAACTTGCTTGTATTGTCTAAATTTAAGTCACTTTAAGAAATCATATTGTTTAACACACTTTTTCAAAATTCTAACATAAAAATGTATTTGCATGTAAATATCTTTATGTAAAATTGTTCTATACACTGTTCTTAATATTTATTATGCACCACACATCCGCTTCCATATATAATGTGAGTAATGATCAAATTATGTTCGTATTGTAACCCTTTCTTGAATTTTAACATTTTTCCTACATTTAACTTACTTATAACATGTCCCTAATATAAACCTAACTCTACACTGTGTTAAACACCTGTAAAATATCGAAATGCCAAATATTTTTAAAGAACTGAAATTTAATGAAACAAAACTAAATACTGAATCGAATTTACAGAAATAACTTTATTTAACATTCCTGGCATTCTTTTAAGTAGTACAATGCTTTTTATGATTAAACCAAAATGTATAAATTTTATTAAGACTGTTTTAACCAAAACAAATTCACTTTCTTGCCATCGTAAACCAAATTACATCAACTAAATGCATCGTAAATGTATCATACTTGATCTCAACCTTTTTCTAAAGAAATTACTAGTTTAAATTCTCCAATCCCTGTCTTACTCTTATCTAATCATCTCAAAATATATATATATATATATATATATATATATATATATATATATATATATATATATATATATAACGTAATTATTTGCAAAATTAAAATTCAGATTATTTATCCCCCCCCCCCAGTAAATTTACAATCCCTACTTTAAAAAATGAATTACTATAATAAATTCGAAATACAGTATCCACCAAAAATACTATGAAAGCGGCAACTATAATTCCAACAGATTGATCGTTTCGTACTTCATTTTTAATTTTGTGTTCGAATGTCTAAAATTGTAAAATCAACTTGAGAATTCCTACTTGTTTTAAAATCAAGTTTTAAAATTGATAATGAAAAGAAATGAAAATTATTTATATTTCTCCTTTATTTTTAGCTTTGGGCTACAGCGAAACAAATTAAAATTACAGTAACCGAAATGTAACTAGTTGCTTACCTATATTTATCTGTTCTTTATGTAACATATACTATAAAGAAAACAACTCTAAGGTTAGATATTGCAGTACATCCTGGTAGGTACCTAGTGCTTTTTGCAAATTTATTAGACCTTTTGAATTACGGAGAAATACTAAATTTTTACTACTTTAATAATATGTACTAACTGTACTATAATTAACGGCATAATTAATAACCATTTAGTCTAAATATTTTCGTAAGTTGCAAGACGAATCTATTCTCGACGGAATCATAAGAAGATATATACTTAACGTGGGTGCTAGTACACAAGTCGCTCATTACTGAGAGTCATGGATACTGTTTCAATTAGAATGATCGAGAGCTTTGGTGTCTCCTTTCGACCCTTATCAGCAATGATGATGGATGGTATTTAATTTAGAATAAACATAAAATTGATTATTACATTTTTAAACTTTGCAAGTTAAGATGTTTTTTTACGTTAGTATAAAACATTTACAAGTAATAGTGTTATTTAGAAACATATTAAATGTTATACTTGTACAAGTCGTACATACAATATTTGTGTACTTTAGTATTGCACCTCACTAAAAATTGTTCATTGAAATTATAGAAATATTTATACCTTAATGTTACTACTTCTGTTATATTTTTAAATACAAAACCTAAATTTTTATAGTACTATAAATATGTTTATTTGTGTCTTGTATTTATGAAATATTGCATTACATAAACAATAATTTTATCCTTTTTTTAATAGACGATGTTTAGCGAAATTGTGGCATTTACTTTAATCCAAATAAGAGATTAAAATTTCTGCTTTTATATCAAAATAATGAATGTAAGCAGAATCCAAGCTCCATCTTCACTTAAGACCTGACATCATTGCTTTTTATGACACTATGGAACTCCTGCATGCTACATCAGGGGTTCACTTAATTACTTTGAAATTTTCTATATGGTCTATTAATAGTTTGGTTAGATCATCTAGTTCAGATAGGTAAACTGATTTTACTAAGCTTAAGGATATAAGGCTGAAGAAAATTATTTGCATTATCTTTTAATCAAATTAGTCATATTAAGAAAGGAGATGTCATCATCCCCGATGTAATTATGGCCATTAATTCACAGAACGTTTTACGAAAATTTTTAGGTTGGCAAAGCTTGATCCGAAATTATGTCATTCATGTCACTCTTAACAAAATGTGTCAAAAACACGATGCATCCGGCGGAAAACTTTGATGCGAACAAATTCACGACAGTATTTTTGGCAATTTCAGGGGGCGTACGCTAGATTTTCTTGATTATCTTCTATTTTAATGTTTTGTGGCAGAATTGGGATAAAACAAAAGGCCAGTAGATAAAATTTTTGCTTTTAAAATTAAGACATTACCAATCGCCATAAAAATTCCTGAATCAACTAAAGTAAATATTTTTTTCCCACACCTTTATCGAAAAATTTTTTCTCTAACTTTTGTGACGAAAGTTCCACATTTCGTCCCAAGGGAGGCAAAATATTTTGGCTCCCGCTAAAAAAATTTAATCCTTGATTATATTTATGAAAGTGTTGAATTTACATTAATGTTTATTTAACATTTTAAATTAACTAAATTCAGATTTTTCATTGAAAAAATTAAATGTCCAATTTGTAAGATTATTAAAACTAATTGGATTCGTGAAATTAGCAGGGATATTCTTCGTATTGTAAAATGTATTGTGAAATGTCGGAAAAGACATGTGTTGCGGAAGAAGTTTCTGAAGAAATATCTTATATAATAGTTGATGAAGAAGTTGGTCCATTGATAATTTGATTAGCAACTTGGCATTTCTTTGAAATAGATTGGTCTAAATAACCTTCTACAGCAGTTGTCGATCGGCAGCCCCCATGTTTTTTCACTGGGAGTATGTCTCCACCGGCTTCAACTAATAGTGATGCAGAAGTCCTTCTTAAACTGTGTCCTGTATAAAGGTCCGGATTGGGAAACTTCAAGTATTTAGCAATTTTGTGGGGTATTTTTGACATGGCGTTCTTTCCCACCACTTGCACTGAACATTTTGTCTTACCATAATAGATAAAGAAACGTGAATGGTCCATTTTAGTCGGTCTCAGAGAGACATATCTTCTAATCAATTCAAGAACGTTAATGCCTCTAATAGTACTATTTGTGATTATAAATGCTCTTTGTATTTTGGTTTTAGTATCTGGAAGGGTTATTACTATATCTCCCTTACCTTGAACATCTTTAACAGCCATTTGGCACAATTCATCACACCCGCAAGCACCACAGATAGCAATAATTAAAGCAACCTAAACGATAACAACGAATTAATAGTGAAAAATATTAATACTAAATAGGGAAATACCTTAGACATTAAATACTGTTCATCCGGTACTTCGATGACAAAATTATTAATTTCCTCTCTGGTAAAAGTAGCAGCTTTCATCGGCTTGTATCCAGCTCCCTTTTTTTTCAAAAATGCCACTAATTTAGGAAATTTTATATCCAAATCTTCTTATATTAAAACAGTTGATCGAAGCATGGACCATTTTGACCATAGTTTTGAAGATCATACATTTTTTGACAGTTGTAGAAAATAGGCTAAAATTGCCCTTCACTTATCCTCTTAACTTTTCTTCCCTCATCCAACATAACACGTATTCCTTTTCAAACTGTAGTTTTTCTGGTAATAAACTGAAATTTAATATTTTCGCCTCTTGCACGATGTCTTGAGGAATTGAATTTTCATCAATTTCTTCAATCTCTGACATTTTCTTGAGAACGCAACGTTTTTTCAAGACAAAATTGTTGATCATTCAAAAATTTCTAAATTTTCGAATGTCCTTGGTAACGATAATAACTACTAGATTCGACGCTAAATTTCCAAATTCACATTTTTATTTATTATTTACAGTTTTCATGAAGGTGTTGGACAAAATCATATGTATTACACTGGAGTAAAGTATACAATTTTATTGATTATTTACAGGTTTCATGAAGGTGTTGAAAAAAATCATATGTATTACACTGGAGTAAAGTGTACATTTTTATTTATTATTTACAGTTTTGATGAAGGTATTGGAGTAAATCATATGTATTACACTAGAGTAAAGTGTCTTTTCCTCCCTCCTGCAGGCGGGAGGAAAACCACCACTTTCCTCCCTAGCAATACAAATAGCTATTATTCAAAAACGACATAAAAAGGGCAAATTACAAAAAATAGCACAAAAAACTTGTTTGATTAGAACTTGAAGCACTCATTATTTAAAAAAAAACTGTTTCTTTTCAACTTATATTCGTGCTTCAAGAATGGTCTTATAAAACTTATTTTTTAATATACTACTATGGTGTTTGCTATGCAGTGGGTTCGTAAAGAAGCGGATAAATTTAATTAAAATTGAAATTGGAGTTTAGGAAGAAAACGCTCGGACCAGTAGATTTTTATTTTCAATTTAGAATTTTTTACGGAAAAGTGAAATATACAGGGATTTTTTATTGCAGAATTAGAACGGGTAGATCTTTTTACGTCCAACAAGGTTACATAAGGAAATATTGAATAAAAATTATCGTAAAAATTAAGGATCAGAAAACTTCATTGTCAATATAAGAAAACGTTATATTGTACATTTTATTAAAATTACTTTAATTATTTGCACGTTACCAACTTTTGCTTAGTTTGTTTGCTATGCTCCAGAATTGAGTTTATCCAGTTACTGCTTTGTTGTTATCTTATGAAATATCAGGAAATTAAGCGAACGTGCTCACTCAATCAGAAGTGGTTGCGATGTTTAATGTAACTCACCCTTATCGACCATCCATTAGCCAAAGTATGGTAAGCAGGGTTGAGGCGAAATTTCGGAAATTTAGACATGTTCGGGATAAAATCTGGTCGAAAGTCGATAAGTGAAGAAGATCAGTTGAACATTGTGTTAGCAGTGGAAGAAAATTCTATTACCTCTATTACGAACACGGCATTAGTGTGGTGCGGTATACTGTGCATAAAGTGTTCAAAAGGAAGAAGTTCCGTCCCGACAAGGTATGCTTACTTCACGAACTGTCGGAAGATGATTTTGATTGGCTAAATGAATTTTCCGAACAAATGCAATTAAGTGGCCAGCCAGATCGCCAGATTTACATTCTCTAGATTACTTCTTGTGGGGATACCTAAAGAGTAATGTATATGCGACGCGACGGCCAATTTAGAAGATTTAAAAGCACGAATTCGCCAAGAAATTAGAAAAATTATCGCAGGTGTGATCAACAACGCTCAAAAATCATTTGTTAATCGCCTTGACTGTTGTCAGGTTGTTAACGGTGCCTAATTCGAACGTTTTATTTAAATTAGTGGAATCATTTTACAACTAAATTGGGCCTAATACCCAAAAAATTGTTTGTGTTTCAAAATATATTTTATTAAAATAATGATTTGAATATTTCTTATTAGAAATGATACATGGTATCCATTTAGGTACAATTTTTCCTCAAAATGACCACATCTCTAAACTACCTTGTATAACATAATATACCTAATCAAACCTTATATTTGAATAATGGCTGAAGTGAGCTGAATCCAAATTTGAAATAACATATAGGGTGTCTCATTTAAAAAAAATCTAAGTTTGGTTCACCCTGTATAAATGAAACATCCTGTGTAGCCTAAAATAATTTTAAAATGTACAACCTCAGTTCTTTCTACTACACTTCAAAATTTTGTTCTCCTATTCCTTCAAATAAGGGAGGTATCCCCCACGGGTGCAAGTTTGGCATACCCTGTATTAACATTATCCATATGTACCTTGTCGTAGCCTTTCTAATTCTGCAATAAAAAATGGGGGTTGACATTTTAAAAAAATGTCGAGGATATCATATCTTTTTCTTGACACACCCTGTACTGTATTTACGTACAAATTATAAGTCGACGGGTCGGAGCGTTTTCCTCCTAAACTCCCATCCGAATTTTAATTGAATTTATCCCCTACTTTACGAACGCGCTATATAATATGAGGTTATGTAATTTAGAAATGAATCATTATTATAAACTCAAGTTTATAGGATAAGGTAAAAAAAATTAAATTTAAAAAGCCACGAACAGGAGTATTTGTAGCAAATACGTGATTGTTAAAACGATTATTTAAATTACCAACTATTAACGTGGCTTTGTGAGCAGGAGCACCATCATTTTGATGGTAGTCCATCTAGAAAGTCTAACGTTGTTTCTAAATATTGAATATTAAATTTTGAACGTTGATTAAATGAAGCAATTTTATCTATAGCATTTATGTATATATTCTATAACGATATACGTGTGTAACTTGTATACAATAATTGTTAACCATTGTTTGCTTAATTGCTCTGTCAACTTACATTGGCAAAATATATTAGTGACTCTTGTAGCACCGATCTTGTAACTGTCCGTTGGTGTCTCAGCTTCAGTGAGACCTATGTATAAAAAACGTTAATGTAAATTATTTTATTTGTGTTAATTTTCAGCTAGGGTAGAGACTTTGTGCCACGGGAATTTATTTCTTACATTATTAATGTTAAATACAGATTACAAATAACAAATTACTTTGATGTGTTACTGATTCCTGCAGAATTAAAATTTCGCTAATCTAATTTTTAATGTCTCGCTTTCTAAATTGATATTCGTAATAGAAATCTACAGTTCACATTAATTTGTGTCTTATTGAATCAAACCTTAATTTGAGTGACTTAAAACCCTCGTTTCCTTTCTTATGTTTATTAAATAAACAAATTTTTAGTTGTTGTATACTTACTTTCTTATTTTGATTGACCTGTATCTTTGTATATGTACTCATTAAAATTTTCTTTTTCATGTACCTATTCTCTTTTTGTTGCTGTATTTTAAAGTTGTATTCTGTAACATTCATGACAATTGCTATTAGTATTAGGAAGGCTTGCCCTTACCAACATATATACTAGTCCAGTGCAAATAATAACTATTTCGCTAGCTTCTGGGTTATACTTTCTAGATTGTGTTGGATTAAAGCTTTCCAGTCGAAATCATTCTGCGGTATTGTTATAGACCTTCACAAAGAATGGTATCCGTAATAAAGGTGGGGACCTATACACTTCCTATGTATTTGAGCCAGAGGATGTCAAATTTTTTTTTAAATAATTATTACTTATTTGGCAAGGTGAGGTTCTGGATTTCTAATTATTGTTTTCTTGCAAAAGCAAACCCACACGCACACGCACCGCACACACACACACACACACACACACACACATACACGAACGTACACACATACGAGCACACACGCACAAGCACACGCACGTAGGTACATGCTCATGCATACGTACAAGGGCATCACATACAGAAACACATATATGCATACGCACACATATACACAAACACACGTACACACGCACACATATGCACTCATACGCTTACTTGCACATACATCATGCACACGCGCATACACTATGAGGGTTCTCACATTGGGGATCGTCTTGTAACGGCCGTATTACCTGCGACTATTGCCTTGCATACATACCCCTGGCTACAAATAATAATATTTGGGTTCCTTTTCAATCCTTTATAATTTCAAAATCATTGAGTAAAAATGTTGTATTGTTTTTATGAAAATGTGAAATGATTCAATTTTAACTAGGTGCTTTTAATTTATATAAGTAACGTTCATTAACTAAACTTTACTTTTATTGTTATCACATTTCTGTTTGTGTAAATGAACTTTAATAATTATTCAACAAATTCCTTTTTCCTTTCATTGAGCTAGCTCAATAATGCAATAAATGGTTATTGTTATCAGTCATCAAAATTATCCTCAATCGGATGTTATTAATTACCTGTAATTTGTAATTAATTGAACTTGCTTTCATCAGTATTTACCCAATCAGTGTTTGTATAAGATTTTTAAGATTTCTAGCAGTCAATAATAACAATGAATCAAAAGTGATAACATTTAATTAAGCCGTATTTTAAATGATTTGTTTGCAGTACATATGTCGAGATCAAACCTATAATATAAAATAATACTCCTAAAACTAACATGTAACAATAAAGTCTTTATCAGAATTAAACGGTTGTTTCCTATCTTATAATAATGAACACGATTCTAATTTTCTTCCCAGAATTTAATGATTTTAGTAAATAATTACTCGATATATTTACACATCCAATTTTTACTTAATTGTTCAGCTTTAACCGCAAACGGCGGGCACGACGAAACGCAAGCGAGTTATGAACATCTATGTTTTTAATTATCAATATTTTTTGGTCAATATACTTGATATGTCCATCTATTATACTGGATCGAATGTCTTGTTTTACATTTACCACTCGCTGTCGAAACATCAATTAGGAGCACTTTCAAGATGTAAACTATAGCGTAATCTTTTTATTATCACCAACTTTTACAAAACAGTTATGATCCGCAAATTGCCACGTTTATTTAAAATCTTTTCAATTTTATATGCAAATACTCGTCGAAACAAGCTTAAGCTTTTCATCTTAATGGTAATCATGTCTACACACAAATAACCAACAAAACCTTATTGTCATACAACAGCGCGAAATTCGAATATTTAATGACTCCATTACAACATCACACACACACACACACACACACACACACACACACACACACACACAGATGCGCACACACACGCATACAAATACGAACGCATGGACGCAGCCACCCACACCATACGCACACACACCGTTGCACACTCGTACACTCGAATACTCGCACACTCGCACACTCGCACACTAGCACACTAGCATACTCGTACACTCGGACACTCGCACACTCGCAGACTCGCACACTCGCGCAATCGCGCACCCGCACACTTGCACACTCGCGCACTCGCGCACTCCCGCACACGCACACTTGCGCACTCGCGCAGTCGCACTCTCGCACACTAGCACACCCGCACATTCGCATTCTCGCACACTCGCGCACTCGCTCACTCGCACCTCGCACACTCGCAAACTCGCACACTCGCACACTCGCACACTCACACACTTGCACACCCGCACAGTCGCACACTCGTACACTCGTACAATGGAACACACGCAGACGCACACGCACACGCACACGCACACGCACACGCACACGCACACTCACACGCACACGCACACGCACACGCACACGCACACGAACACGCACACACAAACGCACACGTACACGCACACGCACTCGTATACGCACACGCACACGCACACGCACAAGCACACACACCCACACCCACACACACACACAACACACACATATACACGCACGCACGCACGCACGCCCGGATTAACGCACGCATGCACATACACACATACACACACACACACACACATACACAGCACGCACGCACGCACGCCCGGATGCACGCACGCATGCACATACAAACACACACACAACACACACACACACACACACACATACACACACACGAATACACACACACACACACACACACACACACACACGCACACACACACCGTTGCACACTCGTACACTCGAATACTCGCACACTCGCACTCTCGCACACTAGCACACTAGCATACTCGTACACTCGCCCACTCGCACACTCGCAGACTCGCACACTCGCGCAATCGCGCACCCACACACTTGCACACTCGCGAACTCGCGCACTCCCGCACACGCACACTTGCGCACTCGCGCAGTCGCACTCTCGTACACTAGCACACCCGCACATTCGCACACCCGCACACTCGCACACTCGCATACTCGCACACTCGCGCACTCGCTCACTCGCACCCTCGCACACTCGCAAACTCGCACACTCGCACACTCGCACACTCGCACACTCGCACACTCGCACACCCACACACTCACACACTTGCACACTCGCACAGTCGCACACTCGTACACTCGTACAATGGAACACGCATACGCACACGCACACGAACACGCACACGCACACGCACACGCAGACGCACACACACGCACACGCACACGCACACGCACACCCACAGCACACGAACACGCACACGCACACGTACAGGTACACGCATACGCACACAGACCCGCACACGCACTCGTATACGCACACACCCACGCACCCACCCACACACACACACACACACACACACACAAACACACACATACACACGCACGCACGCACGACCGGATGCACGCACGCACGCACATACACACACACATACACACATACACACATACACACACACAAATACACACACGCACACAAATACACACACTCACACACCCGCACACACACACACCGCCCACACACACACACACACACACACACACACACACACACACACACACACACACCACACGCCGGATGCACGCATG
>JARFJB010000505.1:22500-105008 GCA_036346205.1 Vesta saturnalis | reverse complement strand
CACAGACACAGACCAGACAGACACAGACACAGACACAGACATAGACACAGACACAGACACAGACACAGACACAGACACAGACACAGACAGACACTGAAGACACAGACACAGACACAGACACAGACACAGATACAGACACAGACACAGACACAGACGCAGACACAGACACAGACACAGACACAGACACAGACACAGACACAGACACAGACACAGACACAGACACAGACACAGACACAGACAGACACAGACACAGACACAGGCACAGACACAAACACAAACACAGACACAGACAAAGATACGGACACGGACACGGACATAGACACAGACACAGACACAGACACAGACATAGGCTCAGACACAGACACCACAGACATAGACACAGACACAGGCATAGACACAAACGCAGACACAAACACATACACAGACACAGACGGAGACACAGAAACAGACACAGACACAGACACAGACAGAAACAAACAGACGCAGATACAGATACAGACACAGACACAGACACAGACACAGACACAGACACAGACACAGACACAGACACAGACACAGACACAGACACAGACACAGACACAGACACAGACCCAGACACAGACACAGACACAGACACAGACACAGACACAGACACAGACACAGACACAGACACAGACACAGACACAGACACAGACACAGACACAGACACAGACACAGACACAGACACAGACACAGACAGACACAGACACAGACACAGACACAGACACAGACACAGACACAGACACAGACACAGACACAGACACAGACACAGACACAGACACAGACACAGACACAGACACAGACACAGACACAGACACAGACACAGACACAGACACAGACACAGACACAGACACAGACACAGACACAGACACAGACACAGACACAGACACAGACACAGACAGACACAGGTACAGGCACAGACACAGACACAGACACAGACACAGACACAGACACAGACACAGACACAGACACAGACACAGACACAGACACAGACACAGACACAGACAGACACAGACACAGACACAGACACAGACACAGACACAGACACAGACACAGACACAGACACAGACACAGACAGACACAGACACAGACACAGACACAGACACAGACACAGACACAGACAAAGACACGGACACGGACACGGACACAGACACAGACACAGACACAGACACAGACATAGGCTCAGACACAGACACCACAGACATAGACACAGACACAGGCACACACACAAACACAGACACAAACACATACACAGACACAGACGGAGACACAGAAACAGACACAGACACAGGCACAGACACAGACACAGAACAGACACAGACACAGACACAGACACAGACAGAGACAGACACAGACACAGACACAGACACAGACACAGACACAGACACAGACACAGACACAGACACAGACACAGACACAGACACAGACACAGACACAGACACAGACACAGACACAGACACAGACACAGACACAGACACAGACACAGACACAGACACAGACACAGACACAGACACAGACACAGACACAGACACAGACATAGACACAGACAGAGACAAAGACACAGACATAGACACAGACACTGGTAGACACAGATACAGACACAGACACAGACACAGACACAGACACAGACACAGACACAGACACAGACACAGACACAGACACAGACACAGACACAGACACAGACACAGACACAGACACAGACACAGACACAGACACAAACACAGACACAGACAAAGACACGGACACGGACACGGACACAACAGACACAGACACAGACACAGACATAGGCTCAGACACAGACACCACAGACATAGACACAGACACAGACACAGACACAAACACAGACACAAACAATACACAGACACAGAAACAGACACAGAACAGACACAGAAACAGACACAGATAGCAGACACAGAACAGACACAGACACAGACACAGACACAGACTTAGACACAGACACAGACACATACACAGACACAGACACAGACACAGACACAGACACAGACACAGACATAGACATAGACACAGACATAGACGCTGACACAGACACAGACACAGAGACAGACACAGACACAGACACAGACACAGACACAGACACAGACACAGACACAGACACAGACACAGACACAGACACAGACACAGACACAGACACAGACACAGACACAGACACAGACACAGACACAGACACAGACACAGACACAGACACAGACACAGACACAGTCACAGACACAGACACAGACAAAGACACAGACACAGACTGAGACAAAGACACAGACATAGACACAGACACTGGTAGACACAGACACAGACACAGACACAGACACAGACACAGACACAGACACAGACACAGACACAGACACAGACACAGACACAGACACAGACACAGACACAGACACAGACACAGACACAGACACAGACACAGACACAGACACAGACACAACACAGACACAGACAAAGACACGGACACGGACACGGACACAGACACAGACACAGACACAGACACAGACATAGGCTCAGACACAGACACCACAGACATAGACACAGACACAGGCACAGACACAAACACAGACACAAACACATACACAGACACAGACGGAGACACAGAAACAGACACAGACAGACACAGACACAGACACAAACAGACACAGAACAGACACAGACACAGACACAGACACAGACACAGACACAGACACAGACACAGACACAGACAGACACAGACACAGACACAGACACAAACACAGACACAGACAAAGACACGGACACGGACACGGACACAGACACAGACACAGACACAGACACAGACACAGACGGAGACACAGAAACAGACACAGACACAGACACAGACAGACACAGAAACAGACACAGATACAGATACAGACACAGACACAGACACAGACACAGACATAGACACAGACACAGACACATACACAGACACAGACACAGACTCAGACACAGACACAGACACAGACACAGACATAGACATAGACACAGACATAGACGCTGACACAGACACAGACACAGAGACAGACACAGACACAGACACAGACACAGACACAGACACAGACACAGACACAGACACAGACACAGACACAGACACAGACACAGACACAGACACAGACACAGACACAGACACAGACACAGACACAGACACAGACACAGACACAGACACAGACACAGACACAGACACAGACACAGACACAGACACAGACACAGACACAGACACAGACACATTTTTACTATTAATAGTAAAAGTAATAAAAGTAAGAAATAATTACATATTCATTTTTCTCCCCTTTTAATAAACTTAATAATGGAAGTGCTGATCGTATAGTGCACTTACGCTTACGAATTCGAACATATTGGAACGCATATTTGAAATTCGTTATCGCCAGTGTCGCAAAAATTTCGATGCGACTGCCTCCGCGGCTATTTCGTGTTAATTTGAGGGATCTTTAACAAACATTTATGAGTAACGAATAATAGCAGTTATTATTATATTTTGCAAAACCATTTACATATAAGCAAGTTGCGTTTTTATTTGTTACCCTTAGTTTAGGTAAAGCTTTGATTTCGGGCACTGCAATTTCTAACGAACACTATGACAATTGTAGCTACTCTTTTTAAGGTAGAGTCGAATATAGATTAAGCTTGCAAAGTGTTGAAACAAAATAAAGTATCAAAAGAAATAAATCTGTTTTATTGTTATAAACAGGTTATATAATATATATGGGATCATCTGCAGTTTGATATGTGACTTACTGTATTTCCTGTCAATATACTAACAATACTTTTAATATCACGATTAGAGCAAGGATAAAAATACAAGTATTTGCAGCACAAAATACATTTGTCTTTAATTATTCATCGTGTAGGTGGTTCTAAGTTAGGAATAAGGAAATGATACCACAATGTCTGCATAAAATATTAAGGAAAAAGTTCGCGTGTTAAGAAAATGTACGCATACTAAAATTGACAGGGACCGTTTGTCACAGACTTGAACTAACAGCTATTATTATAAGCTAATAACACTAAACTGTTAACTGTATGGAAAGTAGTGTTAAAGTAATTCAATATGAGAATATTTGAAATATTAAAAATTCACGTCTGTTTTATCAATTTTATGCCGTGTTCTAGAATACTAATAATGAAATGCAAAAAAAACTTGAGTATGCTACTTGATATCAAAATAAACTAAACAGACGAAGAATTTCAATGTTTTTTTTTCTGCCCTTGATATTCGTATCACATACTGTTGCTACATGAGTGTATGGTGAGGGACACAGAACAAAAAAGTGTTACAGACAAGACAACAAAACAAAGAAATGTAAAATACAGGTTAAATGACTCGCCTTCAAAAAAAGAATCTTCAAACTTCTTGAGTTTTCAGCATCCTTATTTGCTTATACAAGAATTACTAGTTATCGAAAGTGGAAGCAAGCTTTTATAATATTTTAAACGTGAAGAAATAATGTTTCTGGTAGTACTTACTAACAAGAACCTTTATTCTCAATCCAAGAAATGATTGGAATGTATTAACACCGTAGATTGACTCAAGTTGATCAAATTTATATGCAAATTATGTAAATTTATTCTCCAGACTATATAAATAAAAATAAAGTATTGTAATTTTATAAAACGGTTGTTTTTATGTTATTGTTAAGGTAAACTTTGAACAAAGAAATTAAGAAATCGATTAATATTAGGTGTATTTTAAACCTCATAAACATAACATTGGCGTAGGTACCTTATAGTTTGATTATTGTTATCAATCTATTTTATTTTCCATAAAATTATCTTAACTATTACATTAAATAGGAAAAACAGACAATATAAAAGTGTGTCATGCTGAACTACAATAATTACAATTTATTTTGTTTTAATGTTTTATCGCATATAGCATCAACAAATCTCCTAACCAATACGCCTCTGAATTATTATGGTAAACGTGGGTTAAAATTTTTGTAATACCTCAAAAGGAAGTCAGGTAGGATGAATGTAAAGAAGGTTACATATGGGTTAAAAAGTAAAAACATGTTTTCTTAATAAACGAACTAAATTTAGAATTTTTAGCAACATTTATATAAGTAATACCTGTGCAGAGAAATTAAAGTTAACAATTAATAAAAATGTTACACAAAACATTGCTTTGTAGTGCCGACTTTTTCATTAGACAAATGCGACAATAGCATAGGGCGCCATTACTAAAGGGACGCCAAATCGAACTAGATTTCAATATCATCTTCTTTCTGCGCCGTATCCTCATCGGTCCATTGTCTCAGATTACGTAACCATGATATTCGGCGTCTTCCGGGTCCTCTTTTACCGGCGATTTTTCCTTGCATAACCAATTGTAGCATTTCATATTTGTAATTTCGCATTATGTAGCCAAATTATGCCAGTTTTCTCTCCTTAACAATCTTCATCACCTCCTTTTCCTTTTTCATACGTTGTAAGACGACTTCATTTGTTACATGGTGTATCTATGATATACACCACATCTCAAACGGTTCAATTTGTTTGCACGTGGCATCCGTCAACGTTCAGGCTTCTATACCACACACCAATATCGAAAACATATAGCATTTGAGAAAACGAGTTCGCAGTGGTATCTTTTTTAACTTCATGTTGCATAGTACAGTTCTCATCTTCTTAAAGGAACATAGCGTTACTGTTGTTATTTTTGCTTATCACCATGATTTTTGTTTTGTTCGTGTTTAAATGCAGGTTATAATGCGCGCATCTCTCTTTTACTCTGTCTATAAGTCTTTGCCACCCCCCTGCCGTATCGGCAAGCAAGATTGTATCGTCCGCATATCTTAAGTTATTGATACGGACGCCATTTAGTAAAATGTCATCTTCCGCCTCCTCTTCATTAAACAGTCTCGGAGTATGTGTTAAAAAGTAGTGGTGATAGCGCTCACCCTTGTTGAACTCCCTGCTGAACCTTAAACTCTTCCGATGTCTTGTCTTCTACTCTTACAAATTCTCTTTGATTCCAATAGAGATTAGATATGATGCTCATATCCCTATCATCAAGATTTAATTGTTGAAGTATTTCTATTAACTTATATTGTAATTTACTTTAAAGCAGATAAAGACATTGCAGTTAACGTCCCGCGCTCTTTGAATGAGAACGTTCAAATAGAATAATGCTTCTCTTGTGTTGAGACCTTTTGTAAATCCGAATTGTGTTCTGCTTATATTTTGTTCCACCTTTCGGTACATTCTTTGGTGTACAATCAATAGGAACACCTTAAAAATGTGCCACATTTTTAAGGTGTGATCTATATTCCTCCCAGCTTTTTGCATCACCTCAAAATTCTTCCAATATTATATATTTGGTCGAAGAGATCGGTTGTAATGTCTAGATGGTCTTCTTAATTTACGTTTTGTATGACGCCGCTTGCTTCGTCCGGTACGGTTGCTTTGTTACTCTTTAGCTTCGTTAATGAGGAGACTTCTTCTCTAGTGATGATAGGTCCTGTTTCAATTACAAGTTATTCTCTGTGTTCATCGGTACACAGAGATTGCATGTACTCTTCCCATTTGTCTAGTTTTCCGTCAATATCTAAGATGACCTCGCTGTTATCGTGCATTTCGCCTTCTCTTACATATATTGGCGGTTTCTTTCACCTTCTTATGTAAATTAAGTAGATCATGTTGACTTTGTAGCTGTTCAATTATACTACATTAGTAGATATGCTATGTCACTTTTGTCACTAGATTTGTCACCAAATTTGGAAAAAGTCACCAAAAAATTCACTAGACTTCAAGGTTGGTAACATTTCCTGCTTCAAGGTCACCGCAGGCCACGTGGTGGGAAAGTTTGGTAACACTGTCTCTTCAAGGTCACCGCTTCAAGGCCACGTGGTAGGAAAGGTTGGCAATTCTGCTGAGTCTCTTCAAGGTCACATTGATTCTCTTCAAGGTCATGTTCGCACGTGCGCTGCAAGGTCACATTCTACGTGCATCGAAGTATATTCCTGAAGGCCATTGAAGTAACTAGATTTGAAAAGTCACTAGAAAAGTTACTAGATTATTTTTCCAGGTCATTGAAGTAACTATATTTGGGAAAGTCACTAGAAAAGTTACTAGATTGTTTTTCAAGATCATTGAAATCAGATTGTCCACGTCAATTGTTTTCATAGTTATCTATTCCTCAAGGTCATTGCCTACGTATAAGTACGTGGTTTCCAAGGTCATCACATTGCCTACCTCTAAACTACAAGATTTTTCAAGGCCACGTTTCCTGCATCAGTCTTCAAGGCCAGGAAATGGTCACCAATCAATTCTCTGGCTAGGTGTAATTATCAAGGTCAAGCCCCCCAGTAAGTTCATTGAACTCTGTCTCAAGTCCTGAGGTGTTGTCTATGCATATTTCAAGGTCATCAATCAATTCTTGGAAGTTTACTTTGGTCACGTCCCCCCCCCCAGCAAAGTGCACTCAAGTTGTTCCGTTCCCCAAAACAGGTAGCCGTTTCCTAAAAACAGGTAGCCGTTTCCTAAAACAGATAGCTGTTTCGCGACACAGTTAACCGTTTCTCCCCCAATTTCAACAAGGTCACACCTCTGAGAAAAGAACAAAGGCGATTAATTGTTCTGGTCGAGTTATAAAAATAGATTGTTATCTAGATACCCCCCACCTCAATTCTGATAAAATCAATTTTCCAGAACAAAGGCGATCCATTGTTCAAGCCAACGCTTCAAAGTCATCTAACAAGTAAAATATTTTTTATAAAACTTATAATTTATTAAGCACAATATTGATCTATATATATATATATATATATATATATATATATATATATATATATATATATATATATATATATATATATATATATATATATATATATACAGATAAAAATTGATTTAAGTCAATATACATATTATGGGAAGTTTGATGTACCGTCACTTAACATTTTGTATATTATTTATTTTCACATTCAATTTCCTTCAACTCATTTTCATTTAATGTGGTCCACGCCACATCATCATCTTTCCTAATAGGTATTTTCATCGCTTCATTATAATGTTTACTAGCCATACATTCAGCTTTCCTTAAAGCTTTCATATCAGGACCTGAGATCCTTTTACTTTGAGACATTGTTCGAGACTTATTACAAACCTACGCAAGCCCTAAGGTATCATTGTTGTCTATGCTAAGCATGCTTCAAGTTCATCAAGCAATTCTTGGAAGTTTACTTTAGTTACGCCCCCCAGCAAAGTGCCCTCAAATAGTTCCGTTCCCCAAAACAGGTAGCCGTTTCCTAAAAACAGGTAGCCGTTTCCTAAAACAGGAGTTCCGTTTCCCAAACAGATAGCTGTTTCGCAACACAGGTAGCCGTTTCCCCCAATTTCAAGGTCATACCTATGAGAAAAGAACAAAAGCGATTCATTGTTCCGACCGAGTTATAAAAATAGATTGTTATCTAGATACCCCCCACCTCAATTCTGAGAAATCGATTTTCAAGAACAAAGGCGATCCATTGTTCAAGCTGACGCTTCAGAGTCTATGCTTACAATTTTCAAGGTGACACCTCCGAGAAAATAACAAAAGCGATTCATTGTTCCGACCGAGTTATAAAAATAGATTGTTATCCAGCTACCGCCACCTCAATTCTGAGAAATCAATTTTCAAGAACAAAGGCGATCCATTGCTCAAGCCGATGCTTCAAAGTCAAGGACATATAAGTCGCAGTGTGTTGAGATCAGTCGGTTAGTAAGTTTTTAAACATGGAATTAGCAGGGTTAAACCAAAGCACCTATTGCAAACTCTATAAAAATGCATGTGACCTAGAGATATCGAAAAAATATAAAGTTATTAATGTCACAGTAATCAATACGAAGTATGGTGAACGTATAGTGTTAGAAACAGAGGAGTTTAAATGTGTTTTACCTCAGCGCTTTTACGAGTATTTCAAAGAAGAAGAAAATCGAATTGAGTAATTTAAAACGATGCTGAATACAAAGGATGTATTCATGTGTAGTCTGGGTGCAGTCGGAAAAACGACAAACATAACATTTAGTACATCCAACCATATGTAAACATGCTCATTTCGAAAATAGTGTTTAGTCGTAGTGCAGTTGTGGAAAAGTCATGCAAGCAGCAATAAAATCACTCCTGGGACGATCTGGAGGTTCACTGCCGGATACTTCATACCGCTGTAGTAACAATATGATGATTAAAAAATATAGACTTTAAGTGTTGTGAATATGGTGTTCTGTTTCAAATTAAAGAGGCGTAGATTTCACCAGCTACCTCCACCATTTGCTTTAAATTTCAAGGTCACGCCATATTACAATTCAGAGAAATCTGAAAAAACTAAATTTTCAAGGTCACAATCCTATCCGATCCTGTCCGGTCTTATCCATATTTTATCCCCGAATGCAACTGGTGCATCTATATAAGGAGAGTGCAATCATGATGAATAATTTTACGCTAAACCTAAAGTGCTGTGAAGAGCAATTAGATATTAGTTAAAGTTATGAATAGATGCCTGACACTTGCATAAAAGGGAAACTTATGCGTCGAATTGTGCGTTTTTGTGCATTTAAAATTCTGAAGTTGTATTTTGAAAATTGTGCATATGTTTTTCGAGTACTCATAGGTAGTTAAAAGTTAGGTACGGGGTCACGCTACAGAGAGGACGATGGTAATAGTTGATGTACAGGGCAAAACATGTATTTACACTCAAAGATACAATGAAAATCAAGCTGCCCATTTTGTGTTCAAACCATCATTTCCTTGGCACGTCTTAGATGTAAAATTTCAACGACAAGCCATCTGGTTAATCAATAATCATCACAGCATCAAATGGGGACCTGGATATACCTCTACACATCTCTTTCCACACATACTTCGTAAACTAATATCGGTAACGTTAAAGGGCGAGAAAAAGCCGATTACATTCGAAAAATATTGAGACAGTCAGTTATAGAAATTGAAGAGCAACCAGCTTTACCCAAAATGAAAACAACTTGTTTCTTTCATACACAAACTGCTTGTAATTGTGCTTGGCGAATGTACAATTTTTATACAATAACTATGTAAGACAATATCAGTAAAAGGTTTATGAAGTATGTGTGCTGATAGGGGTTACAAGTAAAGGGGAAAAGTTTGTAATATTTACAATAAAATGTAATTATATATATATATATATATATATATATATATATATATATATATAATAGCTAGTCAAAAGTCCCCTCCCCCCCCTTGTATCTTTTAAACGGTTTTACTTATACTAATGAAATTTGGAGGGTGAATATAAACGGATATAAGCTTCTCAACTAGTCATGACAAGTGACGTAATAGTCATATATGACGTCACAGGGCCACAGTGACCAATAATTTTAAATAGTACCTTATGGCAAGTGACATCTCGTTTGAAAGGTATTGAAATTACCTATTCAGTAGCACTAATTTTGTTAGGGTTTAGGTTGATTTTGATAGAAAAATTAAATAAATACTAAAATTATAGTTTGGCATTTAATTAATCAAGATTCAAGGATCAATTGTTATAGTAAATGTTGGAAATGTGCTCCACTTAATTCCTGACAGTAATGCATCCTATTGCTAAACTCATGTCGTACTAGTTCAAATGTGTCTGCGGAAATTGCTCTACATTCTTCAACAATTCTTTGTTTCAAAATGTGCATACTGCCAGGTGCTGTAGCGTAAATTTTAGATTTTAAGTACCCCCACAGAACAAAATCTAATGGTGTCAGGTCTGGTGACCGAGCTGGCCATTCTATCGGACCTCGTCGTCCAATCTATCTGCCACGATATTCATCATCCAAGTAACGTCTTACTGCACCATAATAGTGTGCAGGAGCACCATCTTGTTGGAACGTTATTTCCAAGTTGCCCAATTCATCTAGATTATCTTCCAAAATTTCAAGAATTAACGGTTCAATTGCGTTTTGTAACATCTCCAGATACACTTCACCGGTTAAGTTAGCATTGAGAAAAACAGGTCCAACTATGTGGTTTCCCAAAATAACTGCCCAAAGATTTACTTTTTCTGGAAAGATTTGAGGATTTGTGTCACTCCAATATCTCACATTTTGTGTGTTAACGTTTCCATTGAGGAAGAAAGTACTTTCGTCACTAAAACAAATTGATTTTATGTAGTCTGGGTGATGGATAATTTGATTGGACATATTTTCACAGAATTCTAATCTTCGGTCGGGGTCATCATGTGAAAGTTGGTGCACAATTTTTAATTTGTATGGATGAAATTTGTTTTTAGCCAACACCCTATGTACTGTCCTTTTACTGACTTCACAGATAGACGCAACTTGGGCTGTAGAAGAAGTAGGATGTACTACCATTTCTGTAATTATGTCGATTTTTTTGTCGTCATTAATTGTTGGTAGACCAGACCGTTTGACATCTTGAACACTACCGGTTGCTTCAAACTTCTGAAGAAGTTCCCTCAAATAAGTCCTCGATATAGGGCGATCGGGGTATCTCTCATTAAAAAGACGTTCCGCTGCATGGAAATTGTTTCTACATTCACCAATTATTAAGATATCTGCTACTTTGTCGGATACCGTACGTACCATTTTGTCTATGTAGACACTTAAACGTCGCGTTAAAGAATAATTAAACTGAATAGTCAAGGTATAAAAAAAAACTTATCAAAGTAAAAACAACGAGAGAATTAAAAACGTCAACTTTTTTGACAATTAACAAGAGGCAGACTTTACAATCTTTAATTAAATGCCAAACTATAATTTTAGTATTTATTTAATTTTTCTATCAAAATCAACCTAAATCCTAACAAAATTAGTATTACTTAATAGGCAATTTTAATACCTTTCAAACGAGATGTCACTTGCCATAAGGTACTATTTAAAATTATTGGTCACTGTGGCCCTGTGACGTCATATATGACTATTACGTCACTTTTCATGACTAGTTGAGAAGCTTATATCCGTTTATATTCACCCTCCAAATTTCATGAGTATAAGCAAAGCCGTTCAAAAGATACAAGGGGGGAGGGGACTTTTGACTAGCACTGTATATATATATATATATATATATATATATAATTTTAAATGTATTATTTCACGTAAAAGCCCTCTGATGCAAACTATTTCTATGGTTATACCCCACCCCATCCATCTAGGGATACAATGTTAAAGAATCAAGTCAAATTTTAGCATTCCTTGGAGGTAAAATTCTTGGAAATAGCAAATAAGCGTTCCTATTACTGAATTCTAAGAATACAATTAGTTCGTGGAAACAAGAGGGTTGTTGTCTTGTGCTAAACGTATATCAAGGTTCCTGTATTGGCTAAATATTATGCTTACAGTATCTGGTTGTGTGGTTGGATATTTTCAAGGTCTCCAAATAATTTAATTGTCAAGACCATCTATGTTAACCTACAGGCTATCCCGATCTTACCCGATCTTATCCGACCTCATATGATCGAAATGTAGTCGAGTCAAGGTGTTAAATCAACCTGCAGGACCAATTCTAAACGAGTCACGGAAACAAGAAGAATGATGGGGTTGTTGTCTATGCTAATATCAAGGTTCTTGTATTGACTAAATTGTAATAAAAAGATTATGCTTACGTGGGCTCATATTACGGTCCTAACCGCCAGGTTGAGGTAGTTTTCCCAAGAACCGGAACGGGTTCCCAAAGACAGATAACCGTTTCCCAAAACAGGGGAGCCGTCACTTAACACAGGTAACCGTTTCCTCCAGAGCCAAATAGCTTATTAATCATAGCTGAAGCTAAATTGAACTAGGTCAAAACCATTTATCTTAGAAATCTAAACATGGAATCTGGTCGTGAGGGGTTAAAGTTTATTGCATCTGCTTCGAAATCCCAATTCGTGGAAATAGGAAGGTTGTATCCAAGTACAATTCTTAGAAATCTGAAAGTAGGTCAAGGTACTGATAGAAATAGTTTTATAGTATAGAAAAAGCTGGATAATCCGCTTAAATCACCTACTTTGGGGGTATTTTTTATGGGCAAGGTACTGGTAGGGGGTAGTTCCTATATTACGGAAAAAGGTGGATAATTCGCTTAAATCACCTACTTTGGGGGTATTTTTTATGGGCCAAGGTACTGATAGGGAGTAGTTTCTATAGTATGGAAAAAGGTGGATAATTCCCTTAAATCACCTACTTTTAGGGGTAAAGGGTAGCTTTTCCAATAGTTATAAGTACTGAGTCAACGAGGCTTATCATCCAGGGGTGCTTTAGATAAATTCTGACCTGTGTTCGAAAAAAATGATGTTTTGAGTTTGAAAAAGATGTTTGAGAAGAAAAATGACTATTTATGTTTGAAAAAAGCTGGAATAAAAAGTAGTGTTGGAAACCATGATTGAGTGTTAGGATTTATAAGTCCTCATTGTGTGTGCAAGAATCAGTATACTCTTGATTAGCAGCAATGACGTAAGTAGTAGTACGTAAGATAGAAAGAGAAAGTACAGAAAAAGCAGTAAGTGTGGAGGAGCGAAAGAAGAGGTTGGAGACGTTAATAAAGCAAGTAAAAGAAGTAAAACTCGATTTGGAGTGTTATATACTGAAAACAAAAATGATGAAGCTGTGTATTAGCAATGAGGAATATGTAAAAATAGTGTAGTATAGTACAAGCATGAAAGGTTGAGAAGTATAATGTTGGAAAAGGATGAGTTTAAATACATATTACCTCAGCGCTTTTACAAGTATTTTAAAGAAGAAAATTTAAGACGCTGCTAAACACAAAGGATGAATGTCATTCAATTTGACAATATGGAAATATTGTCAAGACAAACCCATTATTATGTTCGTTTGCAACGTGAAGCTATTGAAATATATAAACACCCGAATAATTTTAATAGACAATAAGAAAATCTCCGTTTAAATAGGTTTTGGCATCTTATAATTAAAAAAGAGCATAATGATACGCCTTGATTTTAATTTGTTTTCAACTTTTGGTATGTCTAGGTTTTTTGCTGTGTTTTTCCTAGACCTTGAAGCAAATGCTTTACCAATTATATGTTAAATTACCACAGCACTATAATTTAACATAAGTAGTTGAAATTAAATTGAAATTACAAAATTACAAAGAACGTTCTGCATTGTGCTTTTCATTGTTAATAACACTTCCAATTATTGATAAAGATATCTCTTTGTTAGATTTAACTGGGTTATTTCATTTGATGTAATGTTTGGATTTGTGAGTGCTTCTATCATTTTAAAATTGAAGTTTTTCACAACTTTACACTTACATCATAACTCGGTTAAATTTTGTTAAATGTGTTTTTTGGCTGGCAAATTTCATTGTTAGCTTTCATCGTAGAGAGTGTTCTGGTTTGTCACCTTTGAGGCAGTTTAATTTTATGACCTAGTTATTCTTTACTAAAAAATAAAAAAAAATTTATAGTTGGCTTTATGTTTCCTAAACTGTTATACTAATAGCAGTCTTATGTTTATGTTTTAATTTTTCAAATTTGACAAAATTGTTTACTACATCTTTAACAATTTTTAACAAACATTACTACTGACGAAGATAACTGTAAGTGTTATCGAAACGTTTAGATTGTATAATTTAAAGTACACCATTAAAAAATCCCAAAAAAGATAAGTATTTTATTATATTGTTATCATGAAAATTGCACTTAACATAAACTTGAAAGTAAGATTCTGAAAACTGAATTTACCAGTTTCAGTTGTTTACAGTAAATGGGGCGGTTTAAGGTATTTCATTAAACCTTTTCCTATAGCAACCACTATCGACTTCAACATCCTATCCAGCACTTGGAACACATGCCCCGAAGCAATTTCAGGCTTATGTATTGTTCATCTATCCTACTCCCGCAAAAACGAACACTAGTTAAAAATAGATACACTTATAAACTCTTTAGCACATTTAGTGTATTATTTTGCCGCACCCTAGTCAACGCATTCGCTACACTTGTACCTTACTGATGTCCATTCCACTTCACAACCGTTTTTACCACAGATAGAAACGTATACCGCCACTAGCTAAAAAGTATCTACACTTAAACGTTAGAGCACATTTTGATGCACCCTCGCCAACCACTACACCTGCCACGTTGAGGGTCCTCGCTTGACCTTCATCCAAATTCGGGGTTGGTAATGCTAAGAAACAAAATCAAATCAAAATTTAACCACACCTGGTTAATTAAATGACACATCTCCTTCCGCATTAAATTCGTTTATATCGGTAACGAGCGGATCATCACGCACAACTTCTTGCATGACGATATGCACTGATAATAAAACAGAATTGAAAAAGCAGGCATATGAAGGCATCGTGTTGTTCTTGGGGAAATGTATTCCGATACATACAAGGCCAGCCACAGCAAAAAAAAAAACGTTGATCAAACGAATGCATAGTAAAGTTATTTCTACATTACTCTTTTAATGTATATAAAACCTTTCTGTAAGCTTTAAAGAAAATTATCTGCATCATTGAAGTATACTAAAGTTAAGAATTAGATTTGATATTTACATGTAATTGAAAGCGTTTTAAGTTTACAAATGTTATTTCAGCAACATTCAGGTTCCTATGTCTATTTTAAATCTATGCATTGCATATATAACTAGGATGTTATCAAAATATGAATGGGGAATGTCAATTTAAAAAGCTTACTTGTTAAGGTACATTTTTTAAAAATTACATATGAATGCGAGATTGTGGTAATGATTTAAAACAATGAAAACACATTCTAACGCCTACTACAATAAAAACCATTCATTTATATAAAAACAATCCGTTTGTTTGTCTATAGATCTGCATACATTAAAACCAATAAATATATAAGTAAATCGATTTTCTTATTTCTTAAGAGATCATTTACAACCTTTTATATAAAAATTTTATTTATTTAATTGACCGAAACATTAGTACATCAAATTTACATTGTTAATTCCATTTCTATGCTGCAAGCTGTCATTGTTTGCTCTTTTAAGTCCAAGCATAGTCAATTTAGGAATAAAAAGGGCTGAAATTCATGTTTTTTTGGGACGCGGAACATGAATCCGAGGTTTGAAACGTACAAATTTGGCAATTTTTTAGGTTTTTGGGCTAAATCTCGATAATTATGCGAAAAATCAATTTAAATCTCCTTTATACAAATGAAAGTCATTGTATTTTTCATTATAACGCTTTACTAATAAAAGAAATTTTAGTTCACATATGCATAAATGCCATTTAATGATTAAAAACGATCACGTTTCTTTGTCTAGCGATCTGCAGACATTAAAACCAGTAAATTGCTTTTTTTTATTTATTTAGGGATCATTTAGATTTTATATAGACGTAGTACATCAAATTTAAATCTATATAACTCCCTTTCTATCCTGCAATTTATATAGCTGTCATTGTTTGTTCTTTTCCAATAAATCTTCCTTTATACGTTGTATATAGGCCAATTTCACCTATTTAAAGCCTGTTCAACGTACGTCAGGGGTTCCATTTCCTTATGGGAGATTACAATTCCCTAATTCAGTGTTTCGATAAAGCACATATGTATCGCCTTCTCATTTGGAGGAAGAAGGTCGATATCAGATAAAATCCTAGGTAGACGTTTATCGAAAAGTTCCCGCGCCCAAACATAGATATGCAGAGCCCATAAGGAATCGTTTAACCATTATGGGTTGAAGAAGAGAATACCGAAAACTAGTACAAAAGTTTTTTGAAGTCATTTTACTGTCTACGTCTCTAACTTAAAAGAACAGCATATTCACAACACTTAAAGTCTTTATTTTTTAATTATACAGTTACTTAAACCTAATACCTATAATTATGAGATACTTATAACAACATTTTACACACCCTTTGTACAGTTCTGTCAAATGATTCTAGACTTCCGATTGCACCCAAACTACTCATAAACACATTCTTTGTGTTTAGCAGCGCCTTAAATTTTCTTCTTTAAAATACTTGTAAAAGCACTGAGATAATATGCATTTAAACTCATCCGTTTCCAACATTATACTTCTCAACATTTCATGCTTATACTTTACTACCCTGTTTTTACATATTACTCATTGCTAATACACAGCTTCATCATTTTTGTTTTCAGTATATAACACTCCAAATCGAGTTTTACTTCTTTTACTTGCTTTATTAACGTCTCCAATCTCTTCTTTCGCTCCTCCACACTTACTGCTTTTTCTGTACTTCCTCTTTCTACCTTACGTACTACTACTTTCGTCATTTATGCTAGTCAAGGGTATACTGATTCTTGCACACACAATGAGGACTTTTAAACCCTAATACTCAATCATGGTTTCTAACACTACTTTTTATTCCAGCTTTTTTCAAACATAAAAAGTCATTCTTCTTCTCAAAAACGGCGCATAATTCTAAGTTCATCTTTTTCAAACTCAAAACATAATTTTTCTCGAACACGGGTCAGAATTTATCTAAAGCACCCTTGGATGATAAGCCTCGTTGACTCAGTACCTATAACTATTGGAAAAGCTACCCTTTATCTCTAAAGTAGGTGATTTAACCATTAGAAACAACCCCCTATCAGCTGGATAACAATCTATTTTTAGAAATTATAACTCGGTTGGAACAATGGATCGCATTTGTAATTTTCTCAGAGGTGTGACCTTGAAAATTATAAGCATAGACTTTAAAGCGTTAGCTTGCACAATGGATCGCCTTTGTTCTTGAAAATTGATTTCTCAGAATTGAGGTGAGCGGTATCTAGATAACAATATATGAATCGCTTTTGTTCTTTTCTCATAGGTGTGACCTTGAAATTGGGGGAAACGGCTACCTGTATTGCGAAACAGCTATCTGTTTGGGAAACGGACCCCCTGTTTTAGGAAACGGCTACCTGTTTTTAGGAAACGGCTACCTGTTTTGGGGAACGGAACTATTTGAGGGCACTTTGCTGGGGGGCGTGACTAAAGTAAACTTCCAAAAATTGCTTGATGACCTTGAAGCATGCTTAGCATAGACAGCAATGATACCTTAGGGCTTTCGTAGGTTTGTAATAAGTCTCGAACAATGTCTCATAGTATAAGGATCTCAGGTCCTGATAGGAAGGCTTTACGGAAAGCTGAATGTATGACTAGTAAACATTATAATGAAGCGGTGAAAGTACCTATTAGGAAAGATGGTGATGTGGCGTAGACCACATTAAACGACAATCAGTTGAAGGAAATTGAATGTGAAAAACAAATAATATACAAAACGTTAGGTGACAGTACATCAATATGTATATTGACTTAAATCGATTTTTTATCTGTATATATATATATATATATATATATATATATATAGATGAATATTGTGGTTAATAAATTATAAGTTTTATAAAAAACATTTCGCTTGTTAGATGACCTTGAAGCGTCGGCTTGAACAATGGATCGCCCTTGTTCTTGAAAGTTGACTTCTCAGAATTGAGGTGGGGGGTAGCTGGATAACAATCTATTTTTAGAAATTATAACGCGACCAGAACACCGAATCGCCTTCGTTCTTTTCTCAGAGGTGTGACCTTGAAATTGGGGGGAAACGGTTACCTGTGTTACGAAACAGTTATCTGTTTTAGGAAACGGCTACCTGTTTTTAGGAAACGACTACTTGTTTTGGAAAACGGCTACCCGTTTTGCGGAACGGAACCACTTGAGTGCACTCTGCTGGGGGGCGTGACCGAAGTAAACTTCCAAGAATTGCTTGATGACCTTGAAGCATGCATAGACAACACCTCAGGACTTGAGACAGAGGTCAATGAACTTACTGGGGGGCTTGATCTTGATAATTACACCCAGCCAGAGAATTGATTGGTGGCCATTTGATGGCCTTGAGGACTGATTCAGGGAACGTTGCCTTGAAAAACCTTGTAGTTTACAGCTAGGCAATGTGATGACCTTGCAAACAACGTACTTAGACGTAGACAATGACCTTGAGGAATAGATGCAGGTAATATGTGGGATAACCTTGAAAACAATTGACGTGGACAATCTGCTTTAATGACCTTGAAAAACTATGTAGTAACTTTTCTAGTGACTTTTTAGTTACTCCAATGGCCTTTAGGAATATACTTCGATGCACGGAGCGCGTGACCTTGAAGATAAGCAATGTGACCTTGAAGAGACTCATCAGGGTTACCAACCTTTCCCACCACGTAGCCTTGAAGCGGTGACCTGGAAGAGACAGTGTTACTAACCTTTCCCACCACGTGGCCTGCGGTGACCTTGAAACAGTAAATGTTACCAACCTTGAAATCTAGTGACTTTTCTGGTTAAAACGGTTTGGATGATTATCACTTAACAAAACACTCTTTTCCTAACTGTTCCCTCCGTATGAGCCCAAGTGGCCCAGAAGTGACATAGCCTGTTTACTTACATTTTTCGTCTAACCAGTTTTCTTTTGCTTCTTTAATTTTTCGTTTAATCTGTCTGTGTATTATACCTAAGGTGTCACTCTTCAGACGTCGCATTTCTTTTATTGTATTCTGCTTTTCCGGCTTGGAATATACTTCGAACGTTCCATATTCCTATTCTCATCAAATTCTAGATCTTTAGGATATTGACTGCCCGGGGGATTCTTCCGCACCTTCTCCCCACTCAAGGGGTGCCCGGAACTGAGGGCCATGTTACTTTGTTTTTCAGCCATAATGATATCCAGGAAAAAATATGAAAAGGTAGTGTCTCGCCCACTCTGAGTCAGATGCTGTTGCAGTCGCTTCTCTGAAGACAGACGCTGCTATGTTAGTTTTTGTCCGCCCAGGGTATTTGATTTCCCCGGTACCCCCCATATCTGAGAAGCATTCCCCTATCCGCCAGTTGTGGAGTCGCCTGATGGGGGACTAGCTACCTACATACCTACCTGAATTAAACATTTATTTTTTAGTAGCATTACTTGGGTCTACTAATTTTTCTCGTAAATCAAATCCGAAAAACAGAAACGTCCATTGCCAAGTATGCAAAAAGAAACGTACAGGTGTTGAAATGGAATGATTGGTAGTAGTAGTAGTACTAGTGAGGATAACTTTTTCATGGAGAGCGTTTGTACAAAGTTTTTATTTCGTAAAGAAGAGAGCATTAATGACATAAATATGGAGAGAAATTTGTACGGAGGGTATCATCATCTTTTTCCACAATGAAAAAAAGATAAAGAACGTTTCTTCAAGTACATGCTAATGACTTTGCAAACATTTAATCTCATTCTTTTAAAAATAGAACTTCGCGTGCAAAAACAATGGTGCAACTTCCTCAAGCAACCAATACTACCTGAAGAAAGATTCGTGACTTCTGTTATAATGTTTTCTAACGACAACAATAGTTATCGAATAATAATGATATCATCTCCGTGATGTTTCTACGTAAATCAATATCTGTTTTACTTTTTTACATAGCTTATAAGAAGGAATAAGTTTTGTGATGTTGAAAGGTTGACCTGTATGTCCTCGTCAATGCAATAAGAGGTATTAGCAACATTCATAGTATCGGGATTAGAAAATGATATTTCCGTTAAATGTGGATTTTCAACTTAATAAGAAGTGGAAGGGTAGGCAAACCGTTCCACTACCTCTTGAATTTGTCTTCTGAAAGTTAATTTAGGGTGATCTGGTATTTTCTTTATGCACGACAATAAACTTCTCAAGAAATGAACGTCCTCGTCTTTTCGGAAGATTATCTCTTCTTGAGCCTCTCTTGCAGAAGTTGCAGGTTGTCACGTTCAATTTCGAGAATTTCGTCTGTACTGTATTGGTAGGTATTATCTGCTGATGGGGTATTTACTTGCATGTTGTCCTCACTTGTTAGCATGTTGCTAACAAGGACAGAATCTGTCACCTCTTGCACTGGCTCTATCGTTGATTGTTGCGTATCTGAAGACACTGATGAAACCGAATCGGTAGTATCATTTATAATCTCCAGGTTTCCGGTCACGATCACAATTTCTTTACCAGGGAAACTAGAAACTTGCAGTGTGGCCAATTACTCTCCTCTGTTTCTCCAGCTCCAAGTACTTCTTTAATTTTTGTTTAGTTTTCTGTAAAATATAACAAACGATTGAATAAATTGTAAAGTCCAGATTCATATCGGAAAAATATAATATATATAATATATATATATATATATATATATATATATATATATATATATATATATATATATATATATACAGGGTGGCCAAATAGCGCGACAAAGGTCAAAGGTTAAGAGATTCATCTTCTAAAATTATCTTCGAGTATGCAGGGTACTCTAAAAAGGCGCCGCGGTAAAAATCATCAGACTTGGGTCAACGATATTTGTAATATTTTTAACTTATAAAGTTTTTTAAATAGAACACCCTGTATTTTATCACTTAGATTTGAAGGGAATTTAATCCTCTTTAACTTTTGTAAAGCTCTGCCTACGCCTGTCTTTATTAAGTTTGGTGGTATTTAAAGTTTTATTCAAACTCTAGCAAAAAACTGAATGTTTTTCACCATTGTCGTTTTTCTAGTCACCTATGACATAAAATATTATCATTTTAGATAAATCTTCAGTCTGGTACTTTGTTTATTAATTACCATCAATATAAATATGAAAACAATGTATCCATAGTGGAAGATATGCCACAAAACATCGGGTGTTTATTAAAAAATGTCATCAAGTTGTCATAAACTATTCTCGACGTATCTGTCTTCTTTCAACATAAATCCAAAGTCAACTTCATGACTTTTTCTAATGATCCGATATTTTAGCGCCTCAAGCTTGTGGGGAATTCTTAAAGTAAATTATTACATAATTATTTGTTCAATGTGACCCCCTTTAACTTGAATACACAAATTAATGCGTTTTTTTCAAAAGTATGACTCATGTTTCTACACTTTTCCTGAGTAACAGTTTGAAAACAGTTCGTAATACGAATTTTCACGCCATATCTCGTATTAGGGAGTATTTTATGTACCTGATCATTTATGAGTCCCCTATATACTGAAATCCATTTTGGTTAGATATGGTGATCTAGCCGGCCATGGTACTGGTGCTCCTCTCCAATCCTCTGTTCATTTAAAAAGTTGGTAGTAGGCCCTGTATAATGCACAGGTGCTCCATCATGTAAGGACCAAAGACGTTCACGAACTTCATTTGGTGGTGAATTATATTGTAAGAAATCCAAATATACTTGTCCAGTTACTCTTCCCTAAAAAAAAATACGGTCCAATAACTTAGTCCCTACAACCTCTCCACAAACATTTAAACATTTAAACATTTGTTTTGTGAATGGTTTCTTATGAAATGGGAATTGCTTGTAGCATAATAATGAAAATTATGCCTATTCACGTTTCCATTCTTGGTTCTTGCTTCATCACAAAATAATATTAAATGTGCAAAATTTGGTTGTTCTCTCACTTTCTGCTGCACCCATGTAGAAAAATTCATTCCCTTCTGAAAGTCTTCTTCATTTAATCCTTGCAATAACTGAACATGATAAGGATGCATTCTGTTTGCTGTGCTTATATTCTGAATCGACCATCAGCAATATCTAATTGATTAGAAATATCTCTTTGGCCATGAATGGAGTTTCAGTTACTGTTAAAAGCACATTTAATAATAATTAATTTAATTCTCAAACGCCCTTCTATTACGTTGTCGTCGGTTCGGATATCTCTCGTGATAAATACTCGTTGCTAACAAACAGTTTTTGTCGCTGGCTCCTAGAACAAAAACCATATCCACCAATTCGGGATTTGAAAAATTCATTTTTAATAATTTTTAAGAAACGGCACTCTAAATCACTTTAATTGTTACACAATTGTTAATACAATAGAAAGAAATACCAACCTGACCTTCTATTTAAAACGATAATATTTTGTCTTTATTTTATGTCATAGGTGACTAGAAAAACGACAATGCTGAAAACCATCCAGTTTTTGCTAGAGTTTAAATAAAAATTGAAATACTACCAAAGTTAGTAAAGAAAGGCATAGAAAGACCTTTACAGAAGTTAAACAGGATTAAATTCCTTGTACACACCAAGTAATAAAATACAGGGTGTTCCATTTAAAAAATTTTCGAAAATTAGGTTTAAAGTTCGCAATGTTGGCATGACCATACAAAGCACTCTGTAGAAAAACATTAATCCGTGTTAGCTTAGGGGACTTTTGTTATCATTCCTCTTTCCGTTTTGTTTCCAGTTATTATAAATTAAAAATATTACAAACTTCATTGACTAATGTTTTCAAGTTTAAGGAATTTTCAATTTAATTATAATATATACAAAATTTATGTATATATATATATATATATATATATATATATATATATATATATATTATATATATATATATATATATATATATATATATATATATATATATATATATATATATATATATATATATATATATATGTTCTGTATCTCGTACGACTCGTTAAACTTTGTCTTTGTTGTCTCATTTGTCATCCTCAGGTTTGTAACTGTCTGCCCCTGATTCGAGTTCGAGTTCAGTTCGAGTGATCATATTTTTTCAGATAGTGCTATTGAAACGCTTACTAAGGGCGGAAATTTTGCGATAACACCAAAAGTAATCCCTTTTGAAGATATCATTTGCAATATCGAGGATTCTATCAAATCGTTACCTTTTGATGCTGCAAATGAAGTTAAATTTAAAACTTAACATATTACGTAAAGCAAAACCTTCAAAGAGAAACTTATCATTTCGTCAAGGCTGTACTTTCTTCGATCTTAAACGTAATAAAAATATAACAATATTACCATCAGATAACGGTAATGCAACTGTTATATTAAACATGAACGATTATAATAGTATCGTAGAACAACTGTTGGGACCACAGACTTATCATGAACTACCAAAAATTCCTACAACAAAGTCTCTTTTAAAAACTAAAGAACTTATGAATTTTCCGTCTATTCCTGAAGAAATTAATTCTAAAGCTTTTTCACCAAAACTATATGGTTTGCTAAAAATCCATAAACCTAATGTTCATTTAGAGCCTATTGTAAGTGCAATTTAGGTTCTCCTACATATAATTTTTTAAAACATCTTAACACTACACGAATTTTTAATTTTTATAACTGGTATATATCCTAGCATCCAGTTTACAATCTAAAAGAAACCAATAGAAGTTTACCATTTCTTTAGATATTAATAATTAAAAGTCATAATTTATTATATTTTAAGGTTTACAGAAAACCGACATACACTGATAGATACCTTCATAAATTATTAAAATCACCATCCACGTCAAAAAATTGGTGTAATTAAATCTTTAGTGGGGCGAGAAAAACGAATTTGTGATCCTGAATTTTTGAAAGATGAATATAAATATTTAACAAAATCCTTACAAGGTAATGGATAATTGCTTACTGATATTAAAAACGTTATTAAACCTGCTAGGCATAACGAAAATGGAAAAGCAGTTGTTAATGTTGGTACTGCTATTCTTCCTTTTATAATTATTATTACAGATAAAATGAATATAATCCTAATTAATCATGGCATTAGGACCGTGTTTAAACATGCAAGAAGAATTAAAGAATATTTAAGGTCACCTAAAGGTGTTTCAAACTCATTGCCATCTTCCGGAGTGTATGAGTTATCTTGTTCATGTGAAAAAGTACACATTGGAACGACAAAATGTAGCTTTGACACAAGAGGTAAAGAACATATGAGATTTTGTAAATTGGGTCAACCAGAGAAGTCTGCGGTAACTGAACATGCTTGAAATAATTTAATCCAAGAGGTTCAATTTGATAATATGGAAATATTATCAAGACAAAAATATTGTTATGTTCACTTATAACGTGAAGCTGTTGAGATATACAAACACCTTAATAATTTTAATAAACAGGAAGAAAATCTCAGTTTAAATAGGTTTTGGCATCTTACAAATAAAAAAGGCGTTGTGATACATCTTCATTTTAATTTCAATTGTAGCTTTTGGTATGGCTAGTTTTTTTGCTGTTCCTCCTAGACCTTTACCAATTATGTGTTAAATCACCACAGCTTCATAACTTAACATTTAAAAGTATCAGGTGTGGAACTACTCACGACCTTTCACCCTACAAAGTAGAAACAAAATAATTTTAACATTTTTTTAGGATGTTTTTAGTACGTTCATAGTAACATTGCAAAGACAAAAACAATAATCAATGTCAGGTGGATGTTTAAAACTGAATGTCAGATAGCCGTTAATACACATATAGACTAACTTAAGCCCCACTTCTAATACAGTTTAAGAATTTTCAATCCTGTTTAATTAATTGATTAGTTTGCTTTATATTAAGAAACCTCATGTAGAAAACATGTAAAATTAAATTTTCTCTAAGATCTACATGTTGCTCTTTTTATACTTTGAAATATACAGTTATTTCAGAAATATTTGATAAAAAACAAAAAACTGCCGAATTTTTGCCAAAATCTAACGAGGTCCAGGAAAAATAGAAACTAGCTTAAATACGAGTTGTCGTCCTGAAATTAACGTGGCCAATCTTGGCGAAACTTTGTCAAACGTTCTAAAATGAGGTAATAAGTGGATTTAGCGTTAGTGAAAAAAAATTCTGTTGCATAACCTTCTATAGCTACATAGTGTGTGTAGGTTGGAAGGTAATTAGCAGTTTCTTTTTGATTGCTCTACTTAATTATCCTACGAAAACTTACTAACTGTATCTGTACTTTCAGCTAATGAAATCCTTGGAGTACCGCATGGTCATATTAAAGCTTTAGCAGATGCTCCAAGTATAACTACGTCTGATCTTATAATTGCTATATAATTTATTTACGCGAAAAATACTTAAATGAGTTTCAAAGTGTTACGGTAAACACTAAATGTAGGGAAAATAATATTCTTATATAACTGAAAACTTGCAGAAAATCATTTTTACCAGCCCAGATAACATATTAGATACCAAACATTGTCTTGCAAAGGTATCTTATTCGTACGCGGACTCATTAAGCCGAAATCTGCTAAAATACAAAGACAGTACAGGGCCCTCTCACTCTGGTATTTGTGCGAATTAGCATTGTTGTTTGTTTATATTTATATTGGTTTAGAGGTGGCTGGTGAATGGGTATATGATACCGCTGGTTTTTAATTGTAAAAGGCAATTGCCAGTAGGTACACACTCCCAAGCCAGACCATTAAACACCTCGAATTTTTATTTCTATTGTTTTTATTTGTTGTATAGATGAATGTGTAACCTGGGCGAGGAGCGCTGTATTTTTCTAACGAACTCAAACTTATGTATCGGTCACGATGTTTGTGATCTATTTATAACTTATCCTTGTAAGACTTGGTTTTAATGAATTTTTTTGTCAGTTTAAGTAGAATTATTTACCTGCAAGCTGATTTCTCTTTGTATGTACTTTATTGTAATTTGATTTATATATTCTGTGCTTTAGTTGTCACTAAACAATTGGGTACGTGCAAATTCCATTGTCTGTTTTCTTTTGCCCTGGCCTTTACCTTATTATCACCTGTGCCATTTTTCTGTTGTTGTATTTTACATGTACCGTAATTTCTTTTATTGTTTTAAGTGCTTATTTACTTCAAGACCGAAATGATTGGTTTTTAAAGGGCCACATGTTTGGTGTTACGATTTTTATTATGATTTTAGATTGTAAACTGGATGCTAGGATATACCAGTTATAAAAATTAAGAGTTCGTGTAGTGTTAAGATGTTTTGAAAAATTATATGTAGGAGAACCTAAAGGAACATTAGGTTTATGGATTTTTAGTAAACCATATAGTTTTGGTGAAAAAGCTTTAGAATTAGTTTAGAATAGATGGAAATTTCATAAGTTCTTTAGTTTTAAAAGAAACTTCCTTGTAGGAATTTTTGGTAGTTCATGATAAGTCTGTGGTCCTAACAGTAGTTCTACGTTACTATTATAATCGTTCATGTTTAATATAACAGTTGCATTACCGTTATCTGATGATAATATTATTACATTTTTATTACGTTTAAGATCAAAGAAAGCCCGGCGTTGACGAAATGATAATTTTCTCTTTGAAGGTTTTGCTAATATGTTAACAGTTTTAAATCTAACTTTATTTGCAGCATCAAAAGGTAACGATTTGATAGAATCCTAGATATTGCAAATGATATCTTCAAAAGGTGGTGTTATAGCAAAATTTCCGCCCCTAGAAAGCACTTCAATAGCACTATCTGGAAAAATATGATCAGAAAGATTTATAACTGTTTTTTTATTATCAAAAGATGGTGTATTATATTTCTGTTTAAATAATTTATCAAATTTTGGTTTTTGACGTTGACATGAGATGTCAAAATTTATTTCCATAGATTTAAAGGTTAATGAAGCAATCTTATCCCAATCCTCTCTAATTACTATAGATGAAATCTCTGAATGTAAATATATAAGATCTCTATTGGTTTTATCCGATGACTTCCTAGTAATATGTATTTGATTACTCAGAAAAGAATTTTCAGTTCTTCTATAAATATTATTAACTTGTTTGTTATTAAAATTTCTTTTAATATGGCCATCGACCGTTAGAGGGTGTTTTGATTTGTCATCCTCAAGGCAGTTTAACAATATTTAATTTATTAATGGTCTAGTTATTCTTTACTAAAATCGTATTCCATAATTGGCTTTATTAAGTATCAAACTGTTATATTTATTTATGTTCACAGAATTTTTTCACCATCTTTAACAATCAAAGATAGTATTACTACCGACGAAGATATCTGTAAGTGTTACCGAAACATTTTGATTGTATAAAGTACATCATAAAAAAGATAAGTATTTTAATATGTGGAATAACGGTGAAAGTATACATTTTCATATAACGACAAATATGTTAAAACTAGCGTGGCGCTTCGCTCCGCGCTATGGTCACAACACACCTCAATAATCGTTTATGATATTTATTTAAAGGTAACATTTTTCTTATAAAAAAATATAAAACAGCGGATACCCTATTTAAAAATATAAATTAAAAAAAATTCAAAATTCGGAAAAACCAAAATCAAGAATGCATCGAATGTGCCTATTTTATTGGTGTAAAACCATCTTCGCATTATTGCCTCTCTAATGAAACCTTTTTTGAGCACGTCGGTTAGATGGTTTCAAAGTCTATAACGGACACAGGTAGAAACAATTTTTGTGTTTTGTAGATAAAGGTAATTCATTCTTATGTAAAATCAAAGTATATTGGAACCACACATTTACCGAAAGATCCTACAAAGAAGTTTCTTTTGAAAACTAACAAAATAATTAAAGTATCTTCTATTCCTGAAAAACAAAATGCATTGTCAGTGCAATATAACCTTGCAAAACACCTTTACATTTTTGTTACTGCCTCATATAGGAAAATACCTCATCACACAAAAAGTACATTTCTTTGAAAAAATGCGTAACTTTAATTTGCAAGGTGACCTTATAGTCAATTTTAACCTTGTTTTACTGTTCACTAAAGTTCATTCAAAAGAAATAATTAAATATATTTACCTACGACCACTGTGGAAAATAGACGAAAACACACGACACACAGCCTCAGTAAATTCGTCATTACGCACGGTAAACAAATCGCACAGTTTTCGTAAACAAAACGCACAGTTTGACTATATTAACAAATGAAAATATTACAATGTCATATGAATCGACAAATCGAGATACTTCTAATATACGTGATAATTGTACAGTAACCATAAATAATTATTATAATGTTTCTAATGTTAATTAAACCAACGTAGTAGTAAATAGAACGAATTATATCGTGTATGATCATCAAAGTTGTGAGACATAATTTTGTAAAATTGTTTGAAATAAAATTGATAAAAAATCTAAATATGCAATAATACAGAGTATCCCATTTAAAGAAATGAAGATTACTAGTTTTTAGATCTCTATGTATACATGAAACGAACAACAAAAAACAACGACTAAAATAAAAAATCGTCGTGTTTAAGCATCATCTACAATACCTGATAAAAATGAAAATATTAAAAGTAGTCCAGCCTTTTTTGGCACAGTGTCTATGGTCGTAGGTAAAGTATAGTACGTAATACGTGTTGTAGAGCAATTACGCACTCATGGAATTATGCACTCGCCGCTACGCGGCTGCGTGCATAATTTTTGCATTCGTGCATAATATGCCTTTTACAACACTTATTACCAATAAAATTTATAGAAACCCTGATGGTGTAGCTATCGAAAGACCACTTAGTCAAATTATAGCTAATTTTTACGTCGAAAAGTATCTCTAAAAAGCCTTCAGTTTGGTATAGATCCAGTATAGATCCAAGTATCCAGTTTACCATGAAATGGCGACATGATGGAAGTTTGCCATTTGTAGGCATATTAATTTATAAAGTAAATAACTTAGGGTTTACCTAAAACCTGCACATACTGAAGAATGTCTGTAAACTACCAAATTATTATCTACTTCAAAAAGTTAGTGTAATTAATTACACCCGGAACATGAATTTAATTTTCTGTTTTGATTGTACTTATATAGATGTATTCATAACCGTTACATTCATTACATGCAAATCACGTTTTATTACTATTAAAATTGAAAAATAACGTTTAGACGATATCTGACTAAGACTACAATTATTTACTCTATTCCTAGAAATTTATAATTCACGGATAGAATATGTGCATTCCGACATAAAATATAATGCAATTAATTTTCGTAGAAATGTAATATGTATACGTTTTCTTGTTTATGTAGAAATAATACGTTATTTTTTAATTGCTATTTCAAATTAATCGAAAAAAAGACGCAACCTTTAATTGAAATATAAGTAGGATACATTCTTATGTCACAGTTTTTTATAAATATTATTTACGGTAGACAAATGAAACGAGGCTGTGGTTATGGATAATATGGAAACTTACAACAGTAGGATGCATAAGAACAATAAATTTCCAAGTAGAAGATAAATTTTAGCAACAAGGGTATGCGATGGCGATGGGTTCTCCCCTATCACCCACACTGAGAAATACATACACGGAAGTCTTGAAAGATCAAGGAATATCCGGATTCACGGAAAAACCCAGGTTGTGGCTTAGATACGTGGACAATACCTTCGTAGTTTGGCAACACGACAAGCAAAAGCTAGGTGAATTCCTAGATCATCTATATAGTTGGGCACCCTCCATAAAATTCACAATGGAATTGGAGTTGGAACAAAAAGGTGCCATTCCCAGATATACTTTCACACAGGAATGACAATTCTTTCACAAGCGTATAACCCACCCACACGGGGAGGCTCCTACACTACAATTCCAAACACCAAAAAAGTGTAAAGCTAGAAGTGGCAAGACGCTTGTACGACAGAACTGGAACAATATGCTCAAAACAAGAGAACCTGAGAAAGGAAGAAGAAAATAAACGCCAAGACACTTAAAGACACTGGTTACCCCCGATAAAACACGTAACATAAACAGGAAAAGGGTAACAGAAAAGAATAACCTAAATACGAGGTAATACCATATCAACTAGGTACCTGGGACAAAATACAAAGGATAAGCAACAAATACAACATACGTACTGCCTTCAAATCCACAAGAACACTCACTAAAACCAAACCACACAATGATGACCAGAATTTAAAAAATTGTGTATACAACCTACCAAGCCAATGCAGATGATCAATATATAGGAGAGAGCAGTATACTACTCAAAGGTGGAATACCGAAATATAAGAATAACATCCGCAAAAGCTAAACAGAAAGATCGAAAACCACTGAACTTGTGTGGAACAAAGACCACCGCATCGAATGGGAAATCATACAAATAGTGGCATAAGACGAGAATATAACTCGCAGAAAACTAAAAAGAAGCAATTACGTAGCACTGACACAAATCCGATAAGCCAGAGTGGTGTAAAAATAAAACCCGTATGTAGGCGGATAATGCCCTTAGGCGTATATATATATATATATATATATATATATATATATATATATATATATATATATATATATATATATATAAGTGATGCCTTTTTATATACATAAAAATATTCCCACGAATGGGATTCGAACACAAGTCCTCTCGTTGACTAGACGAGTACTCTACCAACTGAGCTACAGGGGTTACGAATTCCATTCGATAGAAACTTAATATGTATTTCATTTGTTAACAGAATTTTGTGTTAATTTACATAGTAACAGTTACTATTTGTACTATTATCATGTGGCCCGCATAACGCTAAGGTTACACACACGACAAGTACGTAACTGATTGTTTTAATAATATTTGCTAGAAGCAAATTTTAAATAGTAATCCTTGGTCATTATATATCTAATTAGCATTCATGATTTTGTTTCTAAAATATAAAATTGAAACATTTTTTATATACATAAAAGGATTCCCCGAATGGGATTCGAACCCATGAATGAATTCCATTCGGAAACTTAATATGTATATAATTTGTTAACAACAGAATATTGTGTTAAGCTACAGGCTAACAGTTACTATTTGTACTATTATTATGTGGCCCGCATATACAGGTATGGAAAATATTGCGGGTCTGACTTATAGTAAGCTAAAAAGAAACCCAAGAAGCATTATATGAGTGTGAGAGAGACATAACTTTACCGATGTTACCACTTGTACAAATTTGTATGTAGTCACAAAATATGAACTACTTAAGTTTCTTTCAATCTGGCTTCAACATTTCTAACGAAACCAAAGCAATTAAGATGACGTTGAAAAGTCGTGTGTTCTTTGAAACTATTAAGTAAGAACTTTACACTTAAACATTAAATGATAATACGTCAAACATCGAAGTTTGTTGTAATTGCGAATTTATGACATGATACGATTACTACTCGTAAGAAGAACCAAGAGGAGACTTACGAGAGCTACAAATAAGAACATTAACATTTACATTGATAGTATAACTTAAGTTTAAGGTTTAACTTTAGCATTATAATTCTTATTGAAATCCAACTATTTTTACACTTTTACACTGGTCGGTAAACAAAATATTTTCAATAAATCTTTCGTTTTCATTAGCCCGATTCATCATATCTTCACAAAATTCCATACGCTTTGGATGATCTTCTGGAAAAATTTGTTGTGTAGTTTGCAACTTATAGCACCTTTTCAACGTATTGCGAACTGTTCTTGGTTGAATATTTATTTCTTCAGAAATTTATGTACTATCGCACGGGAAATTAGTTTCTGCTAAACTACACACTGCAATTTCTTTGAGTTTGCACTCTTCGTTTAAGTTACGACCGGGATTCTCACCATCATTACCATCAATGCTACTGCACTTTCTACAATTATGTAAACATCAACATCTTTCAAATTTACAAACAGTACGCATAATCGTACTTTCTGAAGGAATTGACCTGTTTTCAAAGAACAAAGCAAACTTGCCCATTATTTCTTGTGCAGTGCTTCCTGAATAATACCACTTAATAATCTGTATTTTTTCTTCAGTGGAATACATGAGTGTCGTGTCGGACTTGCGAAAACACTGATTTTCAATTCGCATTGACAGTAGCAATTAAATGTGTCATTGATACTATCCTACACAAAAGACGCATATATCGCATCAGCGCTTTTAGTTTGTTGTGTATTCTGTCTCACTTAGCACGTGAACTGATTGTACTGCCTTTGTTTTACTTATTATAAACCAGACCCGCGATAATATGGTTCTGGTTCGGGTGATCGTTTCCTGGTGTGACAATGTTCTGCTAGTGTTATCTTCCATATATTAGGCAGTCTTTGGGAATCGTCTCGTGTGTTAAGGTTCTGTTCTCGTTTCTCAATCTTGATCGTCTCTCGAATAGTTCTTTTTGCCGCATGAGTAATGCTGGCTATCATCTTTGTGTTTTCAAAAGCGATGTTGTGTGATGTTCTACTGGCGTGTTGGGCTAACGATGATGTAACTATATTCTTCTCGACACCATTCTTGTGTTCCTCTCGTCGAACGTTGATCCGTCTGTTTGTTTGTCCTATGTACACCTTGTCACATGTCCCGCAGGGGATGCTGTAGACTCCTTGGTCCTCCAAGTCGATTTTGGTTTTAGGTGTTGGGAGCACTGATGATATTTTTCTGTCCGTGTTGAACGTTGTCTTTATGTTGTGTTTGCTGAGGATTTTTGCAATCTTGTCTGTCGTTCCCTTTACATAAGGAAGTGTGACCTTGGCTGTTGGTGGTTCCTCCTCTCCTGTGGGTTTCGTATTTCTTGGTCTTGACGCGTTCCGGATGTTTCACAATGAGAAACATCCGGCACGCAAATTAATGTATCGTTTTGTGGTGATAGAATACGTTGGAATAAATTAATTAATTTACTTTGGAACTAGATACCCCGTTTTTGAATAAGTCAAATTAACTTTTGTGCTCTTTGGGGGCTGAATTAATCCCCAAGAACAGTTCTAAAATGATTGAATCTTTTTGGGGTTGTAAAATACGTTGGTATCAATTATTTAATTTATTTTGGAACTAAAATTGATGATATTTGGGGGATGAATTAAGCCCTAAGAGCAACTGGTAAACGAGTATACATTTTGGTGGTTAGTATAAATTATTTTATTCACTTTAAATGAACTGGGTATCCCGTTTTTGAATACGTCAAGTTAGGTTTGATTGCCTTTAGGAGATAAATTACCCTCCAAGAAGAGTTCGCTAATTTTATGTGGTAATATGCTTTATCTAAAATTTGTACGTTTTATATTTTATCTAATAGAGAATGCATTTTGTAATATTCGTTACTCCACAGATCAATTGTGTTTCTCCGGTAGTTTCGCCCCTGAAAGGTGGCTGCTAACAGTAGTAAGGCTATGTTCATCCTGGACCAGGAAGTGACGTCACACCAATCAGCGACGTGAGCGAGCGCTTAAGCCCCCCCCCCACCGGAAGTTTGTGGTTGGGGGACCAATTTGAGAAGAGGGCATGGCTCTCCCTACCGGAAGGAGCAACTGTTCAAGCCAATCGGATGCGAGGATGGGCTCCGCCCCCTATTGAGTTTTGGAAGGGGGTTGGCCCAGTAGCTGTCCAATGAGAGACGTGGCCGCCATGTTGGAATTGTTCAGTAGCTTCTGGAGTTTTCGGCGGCTTCCTGTAGGTTCTTTTCCGGCTTCTAAGGGCTTCTTTAGAGGTCTTCAGCGGCTTCTGGTGTGTTGGTTTCAGCCTTTGGAGTATTTGGGGGCTTACAGTAGGTTCTTCGCCGGATTCTAAGGGCTTCCTTAGAGGTCCTCGGCGGCTTGTGTTGGTTTCCGACGTCGCGCTGTTGCGATGTCCCAATCTGCGGGACCTTGCAGACATCTTGTTTGTCGCTGTTTAAGAGGAACTTCCGGTTGTAGGATGAAGCGTGAAAAAATTGTTTGCACCGGGTTTCGAACTCGAGCAAGTCAAGTTATGAATCTATGCATATCCATATAACCAACTGGGCTAGTAGGGTTTTAGGTATGAAACGTAAAAAGTGTGATATAAGCGTAAATATTTAAGCTGAAGTCATGTTGAATCCATGAGAATAGCTTTTTATTTGGTTGTAGCATCCGGCGCGCGATCTAAAAAATAATTGTTAATGTACACTATACTATGTAATTACATTTTTACAATTAAAATACAAATTTTATTATTATAGTTATAAAATAGCTGAAAATAATAATTTTTGAATATTGCATTTAGTGATAAATAGAAAATGCTGTTGTTAATATATGCGTGATACTAATAAGGTAATTAATTACAAAAAATACTTTGATGTTATGAATTAAAACTATATGCATTTGTTAGAAAGCTAATTACAACAACAATCATTATCATACGGTGCTGTATGTAATTGGATTATGTTCTAAAATAATTAATACCCAAAACATTAAATAAAATTCAATTTACATTGAAAAATTTCAATATAAAGTTCATCTATAAATAACATCCTGTAGATATTTAAGCTGACGTCATAGTGAGCGAATGAGCATCTTTTCAGGTTGAAAGCAGAGACGGTATTAGAAAGAGAAGGTATTCGATAAATTGAAACGGAAACATTCTGCGCGCATTCTAAAAAAAAATATTGCTAAGGTACACTATATGTACCTGCATTTTACAATTACAACACGTTACAGTGTTTATATTTTGCAATTAAAATACAGTTTTATTATTGTTTTGAAGTAATACAGTAACAACTTCCGGCGCACATTCTAAATATATTCGTTTGTTAAAATTGAATAAATTAATGCATTTAGTAATAAAAATTCCTGTAAATGCATTTGATAATAATAAACATGTAATTACATTTTTAACTTTTGCATTTGTACACATTTTTAAAATTAAAATACTAGTTACAGTATTTTAAAGTAATAAAATATGATTTTCAATTTTAAAAAGTAATAAAAACAGAAAAGGGAATTTGCATTTTCAAATAAATTCTAAAATAATTAATACAAGAAGCGTAATCGTTTGTTAAAATTGAATAAATAATTAATGCATTTAGTAATAAAAATTTCACGCGCATTCTAAAAAAATATTGCTAATGTACACTACATGTACTTACATTTTACAATTACAATACTAGTTACCGTGTTTACATTTTGAAATTAAAATACAGTTTTATTATTGTTTTGAAGTAATACAGAAACAACTTCTGGCGCACATTCTAAATATAATACTTTGTTAAAATTGAATAAATAATTAATGCATTTAGTAATAAAAATTTAAACTTTAAATTTCAATATAAAGTTTATCTAAGTAATTCATACAAAATGACATCACAAGAATGAATGAAAGAGTGGCTTTTCAATTATGGTTGATGACAGAGTGAGTAACACGGAAAACAATTCACGCGTCTCTAAAATAATGCATTTACTGATAAATATTTAATAAATGTTAATTATATATATTAAAGCTAATATCAACAATCAATTAAATCTAGAAATCATTATCATATGATGCTGTGTGTAATTGCACTATATTCTAAAGTAATTAATTCTAAAACATTAAATAAACATTCAATTTACATTGAAAAATTTCAATACAAAGTTTTAGCTGAAAATAATAATGTTTAATTAAAGCGGTTAGTAATGCCTAGAAAATAATGTTGTTGATAAATATGTGATACTAATAAGGTAATAAATTATAAAAAATACTTTGGTGTTGAGAATTAAAACTATATGTATTTGTTAGAAAGCTAATTACAACAATTCATTATCATATGTAATTGCACTATATTCTAAAATAATTAATACCCAAAACATTAAATGAGTAATTTATACAAACGCGTCTTTAAAATAATTAATACAAGAAGCAATGCATTTACTGATACATACTTAATACATATTAATTAAATATATTAAAGCTAATTACAACTATCGGTTAAATCTTGGAAATCATAATCATATGATGCTGTATGTAATTGTATTATAATATATTAAAGCTAATTGCACCATTCAGTTAAATCTAGAAATTATTATCATATGATGCTAAGATAATTAATACTAAAACATTATATAATTGCTCAATGTGATAGTTACAATGTTTTGAAGTAATAAAAATAGGATTTGCATTTTCAAATAAAACATCCTGACTGATTTACATAAATATTTAGGCTGACGTCATAGTAAATCAGTGCTCTTCAATTTTGGTTGACGTTAGAAAGAGAACGTATTCGATAAGTTGAAGTGCGCATTCTAAATATAATCGTTTGTTAAAATTCAACAATGAATTATTTGAAAATACTTCTAATTTACTAATTTAACTATGTAATTACGTATTTATTATCAAATAATCAGTTATTTATGAATTTATTTTAACTTTCACTATACAGCTTTATACAGCTTCACAAGTTTTGTTAAAACATCACATAATTGCTCTAATAAGCCTTTGTTTGCACAATGAATATTAAACATGGAAAGATCAACTTTGCCTGATTGCATTACTTGGTCAGTAAAGTTGTTCTATTCGTAAAAACGGTTTCTATTGATAAAGAGTAGATTTCCGTTAATATATCTGAATATCGTTGTTATTTTCGAAGGAAAATTGGAAATATATCCGCATGCAGTAAATGCGCTCTTGGTCGTTGAAGAGATCATCATATTCAATTATCTGGTTTGTCCCATAAAAGATTAGCGTACGCCTACTATAAGTGTTTACGACAGCATAAACATGACTGCCACCAGGGATGTAAGAGGAGCCGTATATTTGAGGTCATCCAGATATCAGTTGTAAACTAGGCAATTGTACCTGATAAATATATCCGCTGCTGATGAAGACGATATCAGTGTTAGGCTCTAATATACTGCATCAAAGCGCTTAAAAGTACTTAGCAGAAACCGCAACCACTCGAGCAAGTTCTTAGCGGGCTCGATATATGTACTATTTAAAGCAGACATCCAAACCCAATTCTTGTAAAACATATACAATCGCTTGTTTAGAATCAAATAGAGTTCAATATCGATATTACATAAGCCTGGAGCAGGTAAAGCAGGCGTCTTAACAGAGGTAGTAGTAATTTCGGCTAAAGTAGATGTAGTAGCGGTAGGAGGATATAATGATTAGATCCCCTGATATCATCCGACGCTAAATCACGAAATTATTTCACATGATATGTATACACAAGAGAATTTACATCATGCGAATGATGTAAGTCTAAGGCATGACCAATCTCATGTAGTAATAAAGTAAAGTAGCTGATTTGATCCTCCGGGGGAACGTGCTACTCTCGAAGATACCATCGCTCATCCCAGTCCATATGTATTTCAGCTATACTTTGATCCTTCTTCGGGAAGTCGGAATGCCCTAGAACATTACCAGGTCCATCAAACAGATATTTACAACGATTACCTCCGGATACTCGAGAATGATTATATCGTTGAGACGATATTAATATATCGTAACTGTTAGAACTGTATTTAAATTTTAAATTAAAATATTTTGCCCAACCTTTAAACGTATTTTCAGTTAATTGTATTACACGTATGTCTGTACTCTCTAGACGATAACTTAGAACAGGCTTTTCCTAATGACATGAATGTGTTGCGTACGTATTGATAGCATCTTGGTTTGCACATCTTAGGGTGGTTAGTAATCTTACGGTTTCATCATTTAAGGTGCCATCAGCAGGAAGTCGATAGTATTCTTGAAAGGATTTCAATGCACTTCTAACGATTAAGCTATGATTATCTATCGACGCGCCCGCAGCTTCATTTATGTAGCCATATGCACGAAAATAGGTTTCAACCTTCTCCAAATTGCTTTCGTCATAACTACTAGTAATTAGTAATCGGTGCAGTAGCACTGCACAGCACTTCAAACGCTACAACAGCCTTCATTGCAACTAACAGAAATTTGCGTTTACAGAACTATAAATAATCAAAAGAAACTGGTTTATTCAAATATAGTCTTTGTGGATTGTCTTATTTCACACACTCTACGCATGTGCTGCATAACTTTCCATCAACCCTACAAACCTATTTCAAATTTCCTGTTTTACCTCCATAACAATTACAGAAACCTACACCTACTTTTAAAAAATATACCACTAGGTGGAGTCACGATCGACCTCTATTAAAATACATAAACAATCTGGATTAATCCTAAAGCTATTTATTTCTGTTATTATTATACATACGTGACAAAATATACACATGTTTCCGTCATAAGGTTCTGTACCTAGTTACGAACAATTTAAGAGTCTGCTGATATTTGTAATTAACTGCACTTGTCAAAACGAAAGTATTCATAACGTAGTTATTGGTTTGAAATTGGAAGTAGAAGCATCTTCAGCCTTTGCCTCTGTAAATTACATTATTATCATTAATAAAATACTGCCTTACATAATATGCGTTTTATTGTTCACACCTGTTTTCATACTGGAAGCTAGACGTCTAAAAGGTGGGCGTCTGGAATAGGAAGGCGGACGTCTGGAATTGGAAGTTAGCCGTCTGGAATCGTAAGGTAGGCGTCTAACGATAGTAGACAGGAAGAAAACCCTCCTTATTAGAACCTTTTTTTCAAATTTCGAGTTTTCCCTCCATAACAATTGCAGGAACCTAGATCCACTTAATATACCACTACATGGAGCCGTGGGAGCCGTGATCAAGCTCTAATCCGCTATTAAGAATGTACCATTAGGTGGAATCTCTATTAAAATACTGATTTACATAATATACGTTTATTTTTACATATATTTTACAAGCATGGTCTGAAAGCTACATCTTTTATAAATTTTTGCGGGAAGATGTGTACAATTTCAGTTAAATCTTTTACATTTTAACTATCGCCTATTAATGCTGAAAGCAATCTAAGATTTTGACAGAAAAGTTTGCCTCTAGATAATATATTTTCTTCATCGCTCGGACCTTCATTATGCAGATTCGTTACTACTTCATTTACAAAATCTTCATAAATCGAATATTTACCATAATCATTAATATAATACAGCTTCTAATTTATCACCTCCACAGCCGAAAAGAATAGGTTAATCGCCTGCTCTGATAATAATACTGCATTGTTTCCTCTGCTTATTCTGATTCGCTTTTCTTCTTCATTAATAAACAACAATTCAATTTTTATACCATAACCTACATGGATGGCTTTTCCGGCCTCCACAGATTTTAGAGTTTGACGTACTAGCTGGTCGAGATTTCGCGTCATTCCTCTATATCAAAGTGCAGCAGCGTAAAGTCGTTTTCAACAATCGCGATGATAAGAGGTATTTGCTACCTAGTGGTATCGATACACTGCCTTGGGGACATTGCAATATCCCCGCTACTATGGATTTAGGTTAAGAAATCAGATATTATTATTATACTTTAGATTAAATTATTTATTGATATTATTAGGTATTATCATCATCATCATCATCATCGTTATTGCCATTATGCTATAGGCTAAGGAAATTATATTATTATTATGCTATACGTTAAGAAATTTATTATTATATCTACACATATGTTATATGACAAATTATTTATTGTTCGAAATTATACACATGTTATACAAAATCTGTTTTATTAATCCATGAATCATGTGTTTTGTCCATACCAAGCCATCGAACATATAACTGGTTCTTATTATGCCGTAACACCTTCTCAACGAGAAATATATCCGGATGATCTGTTTTCTGTAGTTCTTCAACGTAAAATTGACCGAGATCTTCCAGTAAATATGTAACTGGATTACCAACCTTCACCTTAGTAATCTTAAACAGTTCGGTGGAAAATTAGGAGTGTAGCCCTTTGCAAATATTGATTTATACTTAGAAATCCGAAGGTAATCACCAACTTTAAATTTTGCTGTCCCCATTACCTTAATATTATGAAACGTAGGTAAACATATTGATGCAGTTACATCTTTAGGCTTCATTCTAATCGTGGAATGCGCTTTATTATTATATTCAGACGTAACTTCTTGCAACACATCTAGCCCCTTGTATTTTTACCTCTAAAGATGAATCGTTTGTATAACGCATTTTTCAACGTTCTTATAACCCTTTCAACAATGGCTGCCTTTTTTACATTATACGTTGAGTAATGATGTATTGCATAACTATTTATCAATACTTCAAAATGTTTATTATAGAATTCACGACCCTGATCCGATTGCAAGTTTTCCGCAGCTCTACCCTCCTTCAAAATAGAAGTCATCGCTCGACAAACTTCGTCGGCATTCTTCGACTTTAGAGGGCGTGTCCATAGATAATTAGAATAACATTAAGTTATTAAAAGTTTTTGTTATGAACGAATAAGTTCAAAGTTAAAAAAAAAAAAAAACTTTTAATAACTTAATATTATTCAAGTTTCTTTGGTATGTGTGAATCTTTGCGATATTGCAGGCTCACGTTCCATTAATATAAGTAATTTGATTGTAATCTCATTATATTTAGAATTCATATAAGTTCTACATACATAAAGACAAAATTTACATCGATTGGGGCTTGAACCTTGGTGGCGCAGTTGGTTAGCGCGGTACACTAGCAAAGTACAGGTCGTAGGTTCAAATCCTACTCGAGGTAAACTTTTTATTTATGTATTTAATAATAATTTTTAATTAGAATAACAGTCTATCACTGTTAGAATATACTTATGTTTGTGGTTTTCTTTAGCATACAGAATAAATTCGGCTAAATCCGTCTGCCAGAGATCATCCCGATGCTTGACGATGGTTCGTTTCCTCAGGATATTCTTCCGCGTAGGTTTATGCAATTCTTCGGCAACCGCCAACTTTAAAGACATTATACTAGTATAACTTATTCTCAATGTTATAAATATCCCTGCTGAGGATGGTTATATCGCCATATACACGATTAATCTTCTCCTCAAGTTTACGATCGCGCTCAGATAATTTTGCAATCGATAAATCGATATCACTCTTTAAGACTTTCTTACACTTATCAACATACTTCTTGGTGGCTACATCCGCATCTAGCTTTGGATCCATAACGTTGCAGACTATTCTACCTTGTGCATCGTAATTCCCATCTTCGGTCAATTTTAAATTCGCCTCATCTACGTATCTCCTAGTTGCAACATCGTCTTCTAGGATGGGTTCAGAGACATGGCAAAGTCTTTTACCTTGCATATCGTAACTATCATCCCCGGTTAATTGGATATTTGCGGCTGCATGTTTTAAATCCGCTAGTGAATGTCTGCCAAACTTAGCGATGGGCATTATTATGCAATTATAGCTTCTTCTCGAAGCTCTTCTTCGATACTAATGATTTCGTTATCATGACCAGTATGACTTGCTGCTTTCGATGCATCCAACAGTCTGAGCCGTTCAACAAGTTCGCGAGTAGTATTCCAGTATACATACTCCTTCACTCTATTCTTCATGATGCCGAGACCGAAACGTTTCGTGCTGATTTTACGGTATTTAGACAACTTGGTGTCCATAATTGCTCCGTGAGAGACGTGATTCTTCCTATATGCGTTAGTTTTAGCTAGAATATCAACGTAGGCTGTCTCATCCCTCAACGTAAACTTCTTCGGTTCTTTCAAAATAAGCAGCTCGTATAGTCCGGGAGTGCCTTCATATACCTCATCCTTTATAATTAGGTTAGGTCCTTCTATATCTATCGGAGAACCTCCGATAGCCCATTTATTTAGGTTTGGATCATAACGAAGACCGCATGTGTTATCAATTTGTTCTCGGTTTCCGCGGATCAATAATTCTACATAGTGGCGAGGTAAAGGATCGTATTGCTCTAAGAATTCATCGGCAATGTCTGCGTCATCGAGTAATCGCGTTAAATTAGTTGGCTCCGCCTGCTCTTAATCTTCTTCAGCAGGATCTGTTTCAGCAATAACGTCCGCTTAAACGAATGACGGAGGGGGTCTAAACGTAGCAGGTGCTGGTTCTAAATCGGTTTCAATGAATGAAGGTGCAACCGGAGGTTTGAACTTGAGCGGGTCAGGTGTTGACGATGCGGCAGATACTTGTTTGAACTCCGATTTCACCGGTTCTACATGAATTTCCGCGTTAGAAATTTGTTTGAAAGGATCCACTATAGGTTTATATGCAGTTTCCACTAAACGATATGTTTCAGGTTTACCTCTCTTCAATAATTCTAGTTTGCGTTTGATTGCATTACGAGTCTGCGTTAACTTCCACTTAACCACCTTACCTCGAACATCCATTGCGAGCGACTGCGTCTAAATGACTATTATAAGCAGGTGATATAGCAGTCAAATCCGCTTCGGTATCTGCCGCAATCAAAGTCTTTTACAATGCGCGAAATCGTATTTAGTCTGCCAACATTGCGCGCACATTGATTTAAATTGATCGAAGGTCATATCTGTACCTATATTCTCATCATATACATGTTTCAAATTTATGCAGTCTTGTTTAAATAACACACCCATATTCACATTAGCGCGAATAAATTGCTTAGGTATCTTCTAAGATGTATGACAGAGATAGAAATGGTCCACGACTGAGTGTCGCCCTCTGCTGAAATAATCGCGAATTATATCTTGATTGAGACACGAGATGTCGTCGAAGATCATTATAGAATTCTTAGCGATCTCTTCCGGCATGAGTACATCAGCCTTATCGTATGGCTTAAGTACATGCTCTAAGTATTTATACTTTGGTTGCTCGAGCGACTTAGGGTAAACGTATATATTTTCGAATTGTAAGCCATGCGGCGCCTCCAAGAATCACGTAGTCTTCCCGCACCCGGAAGGTCCGCAAATAATTGCTCTTAATGATGTCGGGAAGCGACGACCATGCTTCCCTGCAATTTCGGATTTCGGGAAATCGTGACCATCCACAGGAAGTTCTTGAGGCTGTTTCGTAAACTGCATCATTCAGTTGCCGATGGTATACTGACCAGTTTACATGCCGTTCTCGAGTGGAGTATTAAACACCTTAATAAACAAATTACCTGTTGAGCTGCATATTCCGAGTTATCAATATTGCGGACCAGGAGCCAAGCTACAGAAACGTTTAGCTCGCGGAGATCTAGGTATAAATCCTTTAGACGAAGCTTGCAAACAACACGATATCGCCTAATGATTTAACAAGCCGTCATCAAGCAGATAGGGTACTTCGAGATCAAGCTTGGAATCGTGTACACTCGAAGGTTTTAAGTTTTGGTGAGAAAGCAGCAGCCTTTACCGTAGCAAACGCCATGAAGGTTTCAAGCACGTTAGGCATGGATTCTTAGAAGAAGAAGACGAAGAGGTGCTCGTTTAGAGGTGGAGTTTTAAAACCTATCGAAAATCTGTCAAACGTCTGCTCAAAGATGGTAATTTGAAGAAACTTATTGATGTCAGTTTATCGGCCGCTAAGAAGACTGTTAAGGTTGCCAGCGGAAAGAAGAAGGTGTAATTACCCAGAATCATTCCGATACCTAAAACTGGCAGCTTTCTCCCATTCCTAATACATCTATACGCCGGTCTCTCAGCTGCAGGTGCTCTTGCAGGTGGTACTAGCGGCATAACTAAAGCTGTCAACGACACTTTGGCGGCGAGGAAGCAATTGGACGAGGATCAACGCCATAACCAAACAATGGAGGCGGTAGCTCTAAAGAGTGGCAAATGACTTTATTTGCATCCTCATAAGAATGGATGTGCTTTATACTTGAAACCATATCCAAAAAACTTATAAGCTTGCCTCGGAGAGCACTAACCGATTCCGATCTGAGTAAGTATGCTAAAGATGTGCCATTCTTTGGAGGCGTATTTATGCGCGATGCTTTACCCCATAAAATACATCTTAATGAGTGTGCTATCGTGAACCTTGACGATTTTAGAGGAAGAAATACTCATTTGGTTGCTTTCAAGAAACGAGGTCATGATGTTATCTACTACGATTGCTTCGGAGATTTAACACCACCACTTGAAATAATTAGATATTTAAGAGATTGTAAAATTAGATATAACTATGTCAATGAACAAAATTATAGTATATTTATATGTGGACATTTATGTCTGGATTTTCTATATAATAAATATCTTGAAATATTATTTGTTTATTTGTAGTCATGTCTCAAACGTTCAAATTGACGGGTGATGGAAACGTGCTTAGTGCAACGTATTTTCCGCCGATTGAACTTGATCCTAATTATCAGTATGGATTAGGATTGTTAGGATTTTAGATTAAGAGCAAACAATAATACGCTAAAATGCGAAGTGAAATATACACATAACGTAGACTTTAGAAAGGAGGATTATTTTGGCCGCATGCTCGGCTTCTCACCTAACGTTTACAGAGCAGGCCACACCCAAGAATCTTATTTGGATGTTCAGATAATTCACGCTACAAATATACATGTAGAGTGTAATTTAACCGGAGGCGCATACAGAAACAGTGAGCAGTTGCATACAATCTTCGAGTTTGACGTACACGTTGAACCAGTTTATAAATTAGTCAAGGAGCCGGCTACAGTTATTTATTTACCTGTAACTACACGACGTATAGATAACATAACCTTGTAATTGGTTGATCAAGAGGGTTAATTAGAGGACTTTGGTAATGAGAAAGTAACTGTTAGGTTGGAACTGAAGAAGTATGGGTCTTAAGATTTTCGGCAGTAGGTCCCTACCTGCAGACGGGAGCACATGGTTAACCGAAGACCGAGCTGGCAGCGTAGTGGTGACACGACCTGCTTAGCATTCGTGAGGTAATGGGTTCGATTCCCGTTACCGTCTACCTTGTATGAGGTTTTTTCAGGGGGTTTTCCTCATACACATGCAGCGACATGGTCACTGCGTATATGCACACCATGTGCGGCTGCTTAGGCAAATGATGGGGTAGTATTTTCCCCCTCAGAACCCTAACTCCGTTCTTTTTGGTCCTATCCTGACCACACACTTCCTTAATCCCACCATGCATATATACGTAATGTATGTATGTATGCTGGGAATCCATGATTGTGGCTGAAGGAGCTCGGAAAGCTCGAGCAGCCCGCCCTCCTCCATGGGAAGAGAATGAAATACATGGCCTTTTCCTTCCTTTTTTTTAACCGAAGACGACGTTCAGTTTCTACAATATCTCGGCTATAAAGTATTAAGACGATATGGAAGAAGCGCTGAAAGGTATATTCACAGGGGTAAGGTACGAAGATATGATCGTGGAATGCGATCGTCGAACTTATTATCTGTAAACAACAAACGCATACGGTAACTTCGATGAGATTAATCTGGTTGTGAAAAAAGCCGATCTCATTACAGCTACTTACGATAGTGTTATATATTTAGAAGGTACTTTAACCCCTAATGAAACAAACAAATCGTTTAATCTCACGAGTAATGCACCTCTCTTCCTCTTCGATTCATGTTAGGCGACTAGGTGATTGAAACCGTACGTTTACCTGGTATTAACAGCGCCGTTAAACGATATTGCTCATATACTGCAGATCAAAGCACGTGTTTATCGCATGATGGAGCAGCCTCTGCAACTGTTAAACAGAACCAAGACCGCCTTATGCGCTTCCATAGAGCTCAAGCATGTGTTGGGATTTGCGGAGGGTTATACGAAGCCTCTAGTCAACATACGCAAGAGCTGGTATTGGTTAGATCCAAGACCAATGTCGACTACAGCGATGAAATGGATGTTAAGATCAACTTGACGAAGGTTACGTGGAAAGTTCCATATGTAACTCCGAATCATGCTATGAAGCTGTATATCTATCAGAAGATTAATAAAAATTTACCGATACAAGTTGCGTTTTACGCTCGAGATTTGTACATATATCCGGCCTTACCCGCATCAACGTCAATGGTTTGGGCGGTGAAGATCAGTACTGGATTTTAACGTCCTCACTGGCTACTGGTTGCTTTCCATACGAGGAAGCGAAATAATAGGGAGGAGAGTGCAGCAATATTCGATCACTTAAATATCTCGAGTATAAAAGCAAATATTAATAATAGAAGGTGTTATCGCTGATAACACATACGTGGATGCTTACGAAGTATATTTAAACTTTCGACATCAATATTATAATTCACCACAAGGTTCTAGGCTTAGTTACGAACAGTTTAAGAGTCAATCGATATTTATAATTGTTATTGATTTGAAATTGGAAGTTGAAGCATTTTCGGCCTTTGCCACCGATACTTCGGCATATTGCCTTATTTTGCACGATGTATTAATTGAGTATGAATCATTTACTAGCATTGTACGTAAAATGTAATTATCATATGAAGCTGAATAAAGTTGTATATTGAATCATAGTAATAAAATACTGTTTCACATAATGTGAGTTCTATTTTTCTCACCTGTTTTTATACCGGAAGCTAGGCGTCTAGAGTATAGCATGCAAACCTTCCCGAACCTATTTCAAGTTTTCCCGCCATAACAATTGTAGGAGCCTGGATCTACTTAATAGACTAGATGGAGCACCAATCAAACCCTAATCTGCTTTTAAAAAATGTACCACTAGGTGGAGTCTATATTAAAATACTAATTGTCATAGTATACGTTTATTTTTTACATATGTTTTACAAATATGGTCTATTAATGCTTAAAGCTACATCTTTTATAAACTTCTGTGGGAAGATGTGTACAATTTCAGTTAGAAATTAATAATCTTTTACATTATAACTATGACCTATTAATGTTAAAAATCTAAGATTTTGACAGAAAAATTTGCCCTAGATCTTCGTCGCTCAGACCTTCATTACAAAATCTTCATATATCGAATAATTACGATAATCATTCATACAGCTTCTTCAATGAACTTCCTACCTCGAGTAGGGTGGAATTATCGATAAATAGCGTCCACTTTAATTGTTCTACAACAAAGCCATTAATGGGATGTCTATACCGCAATACTAATTACCTTCAGACATCGCTTCAGGTGTATCAGTCCATGAATAATGAGCTTTATCATCAATATCCCATATATTTACTATATCAGGAATATCCGTTTGTTCAGCATCCATATCGTTCGATTGATTTCAATTAACTACTTATTTAACTACGTTACCACCCTATTTATAGCGAATGTGACGTCACGTTAAATGACAATGACGCTTAGATGCATCCCCCAAGCTATCTTACATTACCTATGTTAGCGATAGGAAGAGCATGTCATTCGTTTATTACCTGTGCTAGCGATAAGAAGTGCATGCGGAAATTGTATTGTAAGTATGTAAACCTTATCGAACCTTATATCGAATTTTTATCAATATATTGAGAATATGGTTTTTCCGGTTTCATTGTTCTATAAGAAAATAGTCACCCGGATGTAGAAATTTTGCGCAATTATTGAATTGAAATCATATCTTCCTATAGAAATGATACAAACTGCTAGCCACTCGAACTTACACATAGTGATTTTTAGGCAAAATTTAAAGTTAAATATTTCAATAGGAAACCAAATTTTTGAACGCGGCTTGCAAATTTTAAGGGCTAGTTTTTTTCGGATTAAGCTGCATGACGTATATTTATCGTAGGACCATAGGTTTATTATATACGGGGTGATCAATGAAGTTATGCAAGAAATCAAAAAGTTTGTAAAAATTTGGGTAGCAAAATTTTTAAAATGCATTGACGGTTCTTGATGATTTCTGCGGATTTGGAATCCTTGTTTCGGACAGAACAGTGAAAAGAACATTAAATAAAAACAACTTGAGGTGAGGATTTATTTTTACAAAAACTTAAATAATGCCAAACCTTAGAGGGCGTCGTACCATACGTTTTTGTTTATTATCCATAGAAAATCTACGTGAAACAGGGATTCCAAATCCGCAAAAATCATCAACAACCGTTGATGCAATGTCTAGTTATAGCATTTTAAAAATTTTATATTGAGTAGTGTGTGCAAGGCCTAAGGGCCTTAATTCAAAAACTGACCAACAAGTCTAGAGATATTGATGTTACCTTAATAACTAACCACATTGCAACGACCAAAAAATTTTTTGCGGAAATTTCACTCATACAAACTTTTCGATTTTTTGCATGACTTCATTGATCACCCCGTATATAATAAACATATGGTCCTACGATAAATATACGTCATGCAGCTTAATCCAAAAAAAAAGTAGCTCTTAAAATTTGCAAGCCGCGTTCAAAAATTTGCATTCCTATTAAAAATATTTAACTTTAAATTTTGCCTAAAAATCACTATGTGTAAGTTCGAGTGGCCAGCAGTTTAGTTTATGTATAAATTTTGAATAGCGCTGGTAACAAAACGGATGTCTGCGGTCAGATAACATTATTTTCATACATTGTAATATCTGTTAATATTGGAATAAATAAGTTCTTTAATATTTTATTACATTATTAAATTATTATAAGTTTTTGTTATGCACGAATAAGTTCAAAGGCAAATATGTAATTAAAAATTATTGTTAATTTTATTAAATTCATAAATAAAAAGTTTAGCTCGAGTATGCTTTGAACCTACGACCTGTACTTTGCTAGAGTACCGCGCTAACCAACTGCACCATCAAGGTTCAAGCCCCAATCGATGTAAATTTTGTCTTTATACATGTAGAACTGATATAATTTCTAAATATAATGAGATTACAATGAAATTACTTATATTAATGGAATGTGAGCCTGCAATATCGCAAGGATTCACACATACCAAAGCAACTTGACTAATATTAAATTATTATAACTTTTTGTCATGAACGAATAATTTCAAAGGTAAATATGTAATTAAAAACTATATTTAGAATTTACATCAGTTCTACATACATAAAGACAAAATTTACATCGATTCGGGCTTGAACCTTGATGGATGGCGCAGTTGGTTAGCGCGGTACTCTAGCAATGTACAGGTCGTATGTTCAAATCCTACTCGAGGTAAACTTTTTATTTGTGTTTAATAAAATTAATAATAATTTTTAATTACGTATTTATTATCTTTACTAATATAATCATATTTTGCTATTTTATTACTTGGATGTTATTAAATGATAAAATTTGTTTCTGTAGAGTTTATATCTATTATTAAATTCAATTAAAGCATATGATGATGATTTCTAGATTTAACTGAATGTTGTTGTAATTAGCTTTAATGTATTTATCAGTAAATGCACCGCTTCTTGTATTCATTATTTTAGAATTTATTTGAAAACGCAAAGCCTATTTTTATTACTTCATGTTTAATTGTAATTATTACATATGGTGTTATGCGCGGAATGTTTCGTTTTAAACTTATCGAATATCTTCTCATTCTAATACCGTCTCTCCTTTCAACCTGAAAAGATGCTCATTCAATCACTATAATGTCAGCTTAAATATTTACAGGATGTTATTTGTAGATAAACTTTATATTGAAGTTTTTCAATGTAAATTGAATTTTTATTTAATGTTTTGGGTATTAATTATGCAATTACATACAGCATCATATGATAATTATTGTTGTTGTAATTAACTTTCTCATAAATGCATATAGTTTTAATTCATAGCATCAAAGCATTTTTTATAATTTATTATTTTCGGCTATTTTATTACTTTTAATTACATTTATGGTGTTATACGCGCCGGATGTTAATTACTTATTTACGCTTGTATCACACTTTTTACGTTTCATATCTAAAACCCTGTTAGCTCAGTTGGTTATACGGATATGCATAGATTCATAACTTGACTTGCTCGAGTTCGAATCCCGGTGTAGACAATTTTTTCAGGCTTTACCCTACAACCGGAAGTTCCTCTTCAACAGTGACAAACAAGTCTGCAAGGCCCCGCAGACTGCGACATCGCAACTACGCGACGTCTGAAACAAACAGAAACCGCCAAAGACCTCTAAAGAAGCCGGTGAAGAACTTACTGGAAGCCCCCGAAGACTCCAGGGGCTACAACCAACACACCAGAAGCCGCCGAAGACCTCTAAACAAGTCCTCAGAAGCCGGCGAAGAACCTACAGGAAGCTGCCGAAAACTCCAGAGGCTGCTGAACAATTCCAACATGGCGGCCACGTCTCTCATTGGACAGCTACTGGGCCAACCCCCTTCCGGAACTCAACAGGGGGCGGGGACAATCCTCACATCCTATTGGCTTGAGGTTATTGTTCCTTCCTGTAGGAGGAGCCACGCTTCTTCTCCCATTGGTCCTCCAGCCACAAACTTCCGGTGGGGGCTTAAGCGCTCGCTCACGTCACTGATTGGTGTGACGTCACTTCCTGGTCCAGGATGAACATAGCCTTACTACTGCTAACTTCACGCAGGTTGTGTTGAACACGTTATTACAAATTCACACACGAGAAATAACTGAATTGTCTGTATTCTAAGGTTTTTAATTTCGCAATGGAATTATATGACTAAGTCAATTTCGGTAATAGACAAAGCAATATTTCACACAATGAACGAGTTGGTAAGTGGATGTTGGGTATATATCGAAGAAACTGAAGAGCTTGTTTTTATTTCCATTTCCACTATTGCAAATGAACCACATATGTGTGTTTACAAAACTAAAAAGCTATCATGAAATTTCAATTACACATTGTACCTTAAAAGAAATTGACCGCTTAATTACTATTATACCTAATTTAGTTATTGAACAAAGATATGAAGGGGTGTCATTAGCGGAGATCCACCGTTCATAACTAAATTTAGACACGGTGTTAGTTTATCGATGTAATGTGATTGTGTATCTTCTAATCAAGCAGCGCAAATATTTCTTTACCCATGTCCAGACCTAGGCCACTTTTTGTAATTTAATAACGCGCGTATTAGACGAAATTGTTCAGGTGCTTACTCCTATCCTCCCACACCAGATGGAACTTCATTCACAAGAAACAAACACTGTTATTAAAAAGAACCGCAAAACTAAAATAAGTGTGGTTTAGAATTGTCTAATAGTTTGGTGACAGCTTTAAATGTTACGAATTAATCCAATACGTCTACTTTAGTATTTAACTATTGGGATTTTACAGTATGAAAACAGAATGTCTCCAATTTTGAAACAAATGGTTGGGAGAGGAGTATGATCAGGTTTGCTTCACCAACCACGTGGCTTACGAATCCCCACTACTAATGATAATAAACTGTGGAATAAATGTTAAATTTATTGCAAAAATTGCATGAAGATAACTTTGTGCAATTTTGGGTAAGTATACAATTGTTGGTACATCACTAAAAGTGATATGATTTTTATGTTCTGATTGATGCAAAACCCGGTGGTTTTGAAATTTACTCTTTAGCATCAATAATAAGAGTGAGTTCTTTTGTGAAAAGATTATTAATACGTTATCAATGTATTTGTTGTAAAATATTACAACCGTATTAATGACATTTTTATAGAATAATTTACTTTCTAGGTGGTTGATAGAGGTTTCAGCTAAAAGAGAAGATACGTTGTTACCGCGCGTGGGAGGGGCTTTATTTGAGAGTAATCGTTACTATCAAAAAAAGTTCTAAATAACTTATAAGACGGCTACAAGTAATGTTTTATAGAAGAGGAAGAAGTAAACATTTCAGACAATATCGAAGCAGTTGTTAAATGAAATATTTGAAAAATGGTTAACAATGTCAAAGAAACTAAGTATATATTATAGGTTAATATTTCATAAAATGTAAGATTTTAACATTTAGGTTGTAGTATCATCATGGAAACACAGTTCGATTTAAAACCAGGAAAGTCGACAAACGCAATTGTAAGTTGTAATAAACAACTGTCTTTATTTTATTTTGATGTACGTTTCGGGAATCGGCTATTATTCGCTTCTTCAGGAAATTAAAAAATGTATAACAACCATTGGACAAGATCATCTAAAACTACTTAAGGAATAGTTAGTTAGTTATGTTATACTACTATAATTGTAAGTAATAACTAATATAACATAACTATTCCTTAAATAGTTTTAGATGACCTGTTCCAATATCTGTACAACTTACAATTGTGTTTTTGGACTTTCCTGGTTTTAAATATAACTATGTTACCATAATGATACTACAATCTAAATGTGAAAATAAATATTTATATGAAATTTATTTATTTTTAGATTCTTGATTGGTCAAATGGCTGACGGTGTAAGGAAACGTAAGACTTCACAACAGTTTGCCAACTGGTGAGTTTGAAACTGGAACGATACGAAAAGAGATTGGAGGTCCTATCAAGTGTCTACTATTGTACATTTTGGGTAGAAGGTAGATGCAAGGCGAGAAAAACTATGATTTATTGAAGTTAATTAAAAGAGTAATGTAATAACCAAATAGCCACTAAGTACCTTCGTCGTCATTAAGGACCCTTGTTGGCCCTTTTAAAAAAGGAATCCAAATTAATTTCAGTTTTTTAATTTTTTCGGTATTAACAGTCTTCTCCTTCTTCCATTGTCTCTTGCCCAATCGTCTACATTTCATTGTTTTAATGTACGAATTATTTTACAATTGAGAATAAAAATGATCTAATTGATCAACTATACATATATATTAACAATACGTGAAACAACTTTTAAATCCTAGATATATAGAAACAAAATAATAAGGCCACAGCAGCAATAAATATTCGCAATTTAGATATCAAGTACCTCTTACCTAATTATTCTTAATTGAGATGTTTAATTTTTAAATAGCCACACGTACACTCGGTGGAATTACAAACAAAGGTACTTTATAATAGGATTAAAATAAATGCTTCCGATTGTCTAATACAATATTTATTATATGTTAAACTTTTAGTTGCCAACAAATTATTGCCAACATTTATAACACAATTTGACTTAAGAAAATTAGCATTGTTATAACCTAAGTGTGATAACGAAAAAAAAATAGAGAGAATGTAATTGGGTTTACATTGTATGTTGGTATATGCATTTTGTTTTTTTAATTAATTTAATTAACAGATCAAACTTATTGTCATACCCGCATTCACACATTATAATTTATAGGAAAATAAGATTAATTTATTTTGATTAAAGTATTTAAGTCAATTTTATTAACAGTTTAGGAACATAATATAAAACCACAAATTAAGAAGAAATTAAGAGACAATGCCAGTCGTAGTAGACCTAATACGGAAGCTTAAAGAGTTTCCAATTGTTAAGAAATATTTTTAATTAAAATTATTTTAATGTTTCTAATATAATTAACTTTTCATAGACAATACACATTTAGCAGGATATTTTAAGAACAAGGTGATTAAAAGTACTAAGTGCATTAAGTAATTCTAGAAAACAAGCCCACACTCTGCAAATATATATATATATATATATATATATATATATATATATATATATATATATATATACATATGGCATTAATTATAAAGAATCATACGCAGAGCAGAAATAATTAGAGGGACACACATTTACTTTTTGGGGGTGACATCCATTCGTACATACAAGTAAATGCTTTAACATTCACTTTCCAGTATAATTACAAGTATAAGGAAATACATTGCGTTGTATTGTAAGCCACTATTAAGGAATAGCCTAGCTACTTCCAAGCATTTTATACGCACCGAATGATATGTTATGTAAGCAAATACTTATTTTCAGTAATAATTTTACACGAGAACAATGGACACCAGTGGCTAATGCAACATGCAAACAAAATTGAGAAAGAATATATTTGACTAGATCATTTTTTGACCCATACATTTAATTCAAACGCAGCAATAAAGTCCTAACCTGTGTAAAATATAAAATTTGAAGTGCGTATGTGTGTGTGTGTGTGTGTGTGTGTGTGTGTGTTGTGTCTGCGTGTACGTGTGCGTGCGCGTGTGCGTGTGAGTGTGCGTGTGCGTGCATGTACGCGCGTGTGCGTGTGTGCGTGCGTGTGCGTGCGTGAACGTGCGTGTGCGTGCGTGTGCGTACGTGTGCGTGCGTGAGCGTACGTGTGCATACGTGTGCGTGCGTGTGCGTGTGCGTGCGTGTGCGTACGTGTCCGTGCGTGCGCGTAAGAGTGCGTGCGTGTGCGTGCGTGTGCGTGCGTGTGCGTGCGTGTGCTTGCGTGTGCGTGCGTGTGCGTGCGTGCTCGTGCGTGTGCGTTCGTGTGCGTGCGTGTGTGTGCGTGCGTGTGCGTGTGCGAGCGTGTGCATGCGCGTGCGTGCGTATGCGTGCGTGTGTGTGTGCGCGCGTGCGTGTGCGTGTGCGTACGTGTCCGTGCGTGTGCGTGCGTGTGCGTGCGTGTGCGTGCGTGTGCGTGCGTGTACGTGCGTGTGCGTGCGTGTGAGTGCGTGTGCGTGCGTGTGTGTGCGTGCGTGTGCGTGTGTGCGCGTGCGTGTGCGTGCGTGTGCGTGCGTGTGCATTTGTGTGCGTTCGTGTGAGTGCGTGTGCGAGCGTGTGCGGGCGTGTGCGAGCGTGTGCGAGCGTATGCGCGCGTGTGCGTGCGTGTGCGTGCGTGTGTGAGCCAATGCGTGCGTTCCCGTTCGTGTGCGTGCGTGTGCGTGTGTGAGTGTGTGCGTGTGTGCGTGTGTGCGTGTTTGCGTGTGTGCGTGTGTGCGTGTGTTGTGCCTGTTTGTGCGTGTTTGTGCGTGATTATGCGTGTCTGTGCGTTTTTGAGCGTGTTTACGTGTGTAGTGCGTGTTTGTGCGTGATTGCGCGTGTTATGCGTGTTTGTGCGTGTTTGTGAGTGTTTGTACGTGTATTTTCGTGTTTGTGCGCATTTGTGCATGGTTGTGCGTGTTTGTGCGTGTTTGTGCGTGATTGTGTGTGTTTGTGCGGGTTTGCGTGCTTCTGTGCGTGTTTTTGCGTATTTGTGCGTATTTGTGCATGTTTGTGCGTGTTTGTGCGTGTTTGTGCGTGCTTGTGCGTGTTTGTGCGTGTTTGTGTGTGTTTGTGCATGTTTGTGCGTGTTTGTGCGTTTTTGTGCGTCTGTGCGTGCTTCCGAGCGTTTGTGCGTGTTTGTGTTTGTGCGTGTTTTTGCGTGTTTGTGCGCGTTTATGCGTGTTTGTGCGTGTTTGTGCATGTTTGTGCGTGTTTGTGCGTGTTTGTGCGTGTTTGTGCGTGATTGTGCGTTTTTGTGCGTGTTTGTGCGTGCTTGTGCGCGTTTGTGCGTGTTTGTGTTTGTGCGTGATTGCGCGTGTTATGCGTGTTTGTGCGTGTTTGTGAGTGTTTGTACGTGTTTTTTCGTGTTTGTGCGCATTTGTGCATGGTTGTGCGTTTTGTGCGTGATTGTGTGTGTTTGTGCGGGTTTGCGTGCTTCTGTGCGTGTTTTTGCGTATTTGTGCGTATTTGTGCATGTTTGTGCGTGTTTGTGCGTGTTTGTGCGTGTTTGTGCGTGCTTGTGCGTGTTTGTGCGTGTTTGTGTGTGTTTGTGCATGTTTGTGCGTGCGTGTGCGTGCGTGTGCTTGCGTGTGCGTGCGTGTGCGTGCGTGCTCGTGCGTGTGCGTTCGTGTGCGTGGCGTGTGCGTGCGTGTGCGTGCGTGTGCGTGCGTGTGCGTGCGTGTGCGTGCGTGTGCGTGTGCGAGCGTGTGCATGCGCGTGCGTGCGTATGCGTGCGTGTGTGTGTGCGCGTGCGTGTGCGTGTGCGTACGTGTCCGTGCGTGTGCGTGGGTGTGCGTGCGTGTGCGTGCGTGTACGTGCGTGTGCGTGCGTGTGAGTGCGTATGCGTGCGTTCGTGTGCGTGCGTGTGTGCGTGTGTGCGTGCGTGTGCGTGTGTGTGCGTGTGCGTGCGTGTGCGTGCGTGTGCGTGCGTGCGTGCGTGTGCGTGCGTGTGCGTGCGTGTGCGTGCGTGTGCGTGCGTGTGCGTGCGTGTGCGTGCGTGTGCATTCGTGTGCGTTCGTGTGGTGTGCGTGTGCGAGCGTGTGCGAGCGTGTGCGAGCGTGTGCGAGCGTGTGCGAGCGTGTGCGAGCGTGTGCGAGCGTGTGCGCGCGTGTGCGAGCGTGTGCGAGCGTGTGCGAGCGTGTGCGAGCGTGTGCGAGCGTGTGCGAGCGTGTGCGAGCGTGTGCGAGCGTGTGCGTGCTTGTGCGTGCGTGTGTGAGCCAATGCGTGCGTTCCCGTTCGTGTGCGTGCGTGTGCGTGTGTGAGTGTGTGCGTGTGTGCGTGTGTGCGTGTTTGCGTGTGTGCGTGTGTGCGTGTTTTGTGCCTGTTTGTGCGTGTTTGTGCGTGATTATGCGTGTCTGTGCGTTTTTATGCGTGTTTACGTATGTAGTGCGTGTTTGTGCGTGATTGCGCGTGTTATGCGTGTTTGTGCGTGTTTGTGAGTGTTTGTACGTGTTTTTTCGTGTTTGTGCGCATTTGTGCATGGTTGTGCGTTTTTGTGCGTGATTGTGTGTGTTTGTGCGGGTTTGCGTGCTTCTGTGCGTGTTTTTGCGTATTTGTGCGTATTTGTGCATGTTTGTGCGTGTTTGTGCGTGTTTGTGCGTGTTTGTGCGTGCTTGTGCGTGTTTGTGCGTGTTTGTGTGTGTTTGTGCATGTTTGTGCGTGTTTGTGCGTGATTGTGCGTTTTTGTGCGTCTGTGCGTGCTTCCGAGCGTTTGTGCGTGTTTGTGTTTGTGCGTGTTTTTGCGTGTTTGTGCGCATTTATGCGTGTTTGTGCGTGTTTGTGCATTTTTGTGCGTGTTTGTGCGTGTTTGTGCGTGTTTGTGCGTGATTGTGCGTTTTTGTGCGTGTTTGTGCGTGCTTGTGCGCGTTTGTGCGTGTTTGTGTTTGTGCGTGTTTTTGCGTGTTTGTGTGCGTTTATGCGTGTTTGTGCGTGTTTGTGCGCGTTTGTGCTTGTTTGTGCGAGTTTATTCGTGTTTGTGCGTGTGTCTGTGCGTCTTCGTGCGTGTTTGTCAGTGTTTGGGCATGAGCGTGCGTGTATGTGCGTTTGAGTTTGTGAGTGTTTGTGCATCAGTATGCATGTTTGTGCGTGATTGTGCGTGTTTGTGCGTGTGTGTGAGTGTGTGCGTTTGTGGGCCTGTGCGTCCGTGCGCGCGTGTGCGTGCGTGTGTGTGCGCGCGTGCGCGTGCGTGCGCGTGGCCGTGCGTGCCTGTGCGTGCGTGTGCGCGCGTGTGCGTGCGTGTGCGTGCGTGTGCGTGCGTGTGCGTGAGTGTGCGTGCGTGCGTGTGCGCGCGTGCGCGTGCGTGCGTGTCTCCGTGCGTGCGCGTGTGTGCGCGCGTGCGCGTGCGTGCGCGTGGCCGTGCGTGCGTGTGCGCGCGTGTGCGTGCGTGCGTGTGCGTGAGCGTGCGTGCGTGCGTGTGCGCGCGTGCGCGTGCGTGCGTGTGGCCGTGCGTGCGTGTGCGTGCGTGTGCGTACGTGTTCGTGCGGGTGCGTGCGTATGAGTGCATGTGCGTACGTGCGTGTGTGCGTGCTTGTGCGTTTTTGTGCGTGTTTGTGCGTGCTTCTGCGCGTTTGTGCGTGTTTGTGTTTGTGCGTGTTTGTGCGCGTTTGTGCTTGTTTGTGCGAGTTTATTCGTGTTTGTGCGTGTGTTTGTCCGTCTTCGTGCGTGTTTGTCAGTGTTTGGGCATGAGCGTGCGTGTATGTGCGTGTGTTTGTGAGTGTTTGTGCATCTGTATGCGTGTTTGTGCGTGTGTGTGGGTGTGTGCGTGTGTGGGCGAGTGTGTGCGTTTGTGGGCCTGTGCGTGCGTGCGCGCGTGTGCGTGCGTGCGTGTGCGCGCGTGTGCGTGAGCGCGTGTTTCCGTGCGTACGTGTGCGTGCGTATGCGTGCGTGTGCGTGCGTGTGTGTGCGTGTGCGTGCGTGTGCGTGCGTGTGCGTACGTGTGGGTGCGTGTGCGTACGTGAGCGTACGTGTTTGTGCGGGTGCGTGCGTATGAGTGCATGTGCGTACGTGCGTGTGTGCGTGCTTGTGCGTGTGTGGGTGGGTGGGTGTGTGCGCGTACGTATATGCTGTATGGCACTTTCAGTTTTATGTTTTCGTTTATTTGATCATGTCAATGTTATTCAATAAACTTTGAGAATAAGTCTCCTTGCATTGTTACTAATGTCTGTCTTGCAGCAGAATATATGATCCAATAGTAAGTATTAAAGTACTTGTATTGTAACATGTCCTCTTCTAGCAATATACTTTATATTTCTGCTATAAATTCTTTATTTAAACGTATACTTTAAATACACTATGTAAAGGTATAACTAACAAAAACCTGAATGACACCATTACTTTGAATGTCAACCTAAATATTAAAAAGCTATTTGTGTTTTTTACTTATCCCTTTCTTGTATCAAGGTCTTCAATTCATGGAATAAATCCGTGAAAGTCGCTTTATGAGGATCGTTATGGAGCATAAACACGAGATTTTGTCCCACACAATAACCCTCAGGCACAACATATTGCGCTATTCCCACACAACCACTTAAGCGAAACAGTGTTACTCCTGTATTCTACTGCTCTGTATATTCGAAATTAATTTTATGTCATAAATACTAGTTTTTAAACAAAACCTTACGTGATATGGAGCTAAAGTAGATCTTAATATGTATCATTCTTAACACTTTGGCCGCCACGCCAATTCAATGCAACGGTCTGTTGGGCCACGGTGATTTTTTTGTTTAAATGATCTCTATATTACTTGAATTGAAGTAATATACCAATTTTTGTAAAAAAAAATTAATGCGCATGTCCGTTTTGTGTGTGTGCCAAAAATATACATGTGGCGCAGGGTTTCGAAAATGCATAGTTTTTTACTTGTATCATAATATATTTGTACACTTTTCTAATAAATAACTTAACTTTAACTTATTTTTTACTACCTATATCATCAATAGTTATGTATTTCTTTGGTAAACATAATAATATAAAACGGCAATAAGGTATCCAACAAATAAAAACTTTAAACTTTTTTATTTCCCAATGCTAAGTCCATTTTAATGCACTCACAGGCCACGTCAAGTTACTTAACCATTTAAAATACATAGATATTGTGCTCGTCGAGGATACACGCAGCCCCAAGCAAAACCTTACATGTGTATCTAAAAGTATACACGCAGCAATTTTGACCCGTCTAGTGTGTATACTTTTGGATACACGTGGCGGCCAAAGTGTTAACCTAATTAGTTGATTTTTTGGCGCAATGTCAGGAAACGCAAATAAAATGGTGCTAAGAATGATCACGGAGTCACTGTACCTCTTGCGACCATATGTAGTATGTCTTCTTTATTATGCGAATTTTAGGTAATGATTCCGCATATACTATGAATGACAAAATTCCTTTAACTTTCACATTTTTGATATCCGCAACACCACGAACGACTTTTACTTTGAATTGACTTAATTGAGGCACACCCAATAACTGATCATAAGCTTTGTGTACTATTCCAAAGCACACAAGATTTTTTAATTTAAATTTCATTGTTGGTTTCAGTGTACTTTCCTTTGAATCGGTACCGTTATCTCCTGAGTCATTAGTAAACTTTGTATTACTTTCACAAATTTTTTGAAACAAAATGTTTGTCTTTCTGTGCGTAAGTAGGTTGTATAGGATTACAATACGAAAGTGATTGAGATGTAAATAACCGTTCTTAATATTCGATTACAAAGTGACAAATAAGATTTTAAGTTAAATAGTAATATGCCTAACAACATAATTCCATAATCACTATACAAAGTGGAAGTCGTGCTAATTTGCTCCTTCATCTAGGCATGAAATATAATTTCTTTGTCGATTTAGTTAATTACATTCATTTGAAAGTAAGAAATTTGTTATCCGTTTTTAATAATATAAATAATCTGTTCGGTATGAATTTGTTTTGTATAATAGTGTTCGGAGTATTGCCCTAAATGCACTACATTAAAAGAAAAATTCCGTAGAAATTCTGTATTTTAATAACACAAACTAGCAACTGACGTAGAGTAAAAACATTAAAATAATTCAAGTGTAGCAACATTAACCAGATTAACACTTAATTAAAAGGTCGATTTAAAGATAACTTTAATGACGTGAAAATTTAATTTTGTTATGGTATTATAAAGATATTAACAACCTACTTTAATTTGCGAGATAGAAAATAACGCCTCTCTTCCTGATGTAATTTAACGCATCATAAAAACTGTCAAAACAATTTACTATCTTTCGGTTTGAAACGTGTCATAAAAGAATGAGGCATTTTAATGTAATAATGTAATCTGTTGCAATATGCATATAAAGTTTCATGTGAAAGTAATTTGTTACTATTGACTAGCATATCTTAATTTATACATCATAAAGAAAAAGTAGTATATTCTCTTTCGCAAGTACTTAAGCAGATACTTCTCTTTTGGTCTATTGATAAATTGATAAGAATATACCATGGAACAGTTTCAAAGTGTTCAGATAGATTTCACACCAAGCAGATTTAAGAATAAACTTAAAGAAGTTAATTAGGTACATTGCGCTTACAAATTTGTTATTAGGTACCTACTTATTAAAGAAATGAAGTTACATTTTCGAGAACGAACTGTAGCATTTATTTAGCAGAAGAAACTTTAGAGTTATAGGTCTGAATGTTCCCGAAATTAACAAGCTCTTATGATACAACTGTATTATGGGGTACGTTTTGAGTATTTTTTCACTACTAACAGAAATTAAGAGTACAACTAAAATATGAATTGATCTCCATTGAGTTAAGAGAGCTCAAAATGAGGTGTACCGATAAGTAGTACATACTAACTTCCTTATCCACAACATTTATTATAAAAATGCTAGATGGTGACTAGTTTCGACATAACTGTCATTTTCAGAACTACATCTAAGTTACAAATTGAATCTAACAAATGTAGAAAGGTTAAAATACTTTCTTAACATTCAAAAAAAAAATATTTTCAAAGAATAGAAATGCTAAGAATAGAAATGCTAACTAGTGACCTTCCTCTACCTACTAGAGGTTCCATTGAAATAAGTATCGACGAGAAGTAAAACCCAGTATTATCCTAAAGTAACTTAATGTTAGTATATAAGTAAAAATACGATTATAAATAAATACCTGTCTAAAAACTGAAAAAAATGAATTGAAATTTAATTGTTTTTAGAAAACGTAGAAATAATAAAACCTAAAGGATTCTCCTACCTGTAGTAATATCGGAGAGATCGCTTAAAGTAGGTACTAAAATTGTCACTAATTGAGCCATTTATAGGAGCATACTCACAAAATTGTTCAAGTAATACTAATATTCTATACATAAACACCCACAAAACATGAATTTCAATTATTGTACAGGATAGGTAAAACATATGAAGGAGTAAAGTTACACAAAAATTAATATAGATGTCATGGGCCGTGTTTGAAAGAATACGTTCTTTAGCTTATCAATTGCTTTCTATCTCCATTCATTTGTTCGTTATCCTTCAAGCGTCAATTTTTACCTATTTCTAAAAAATCTTATAGCCAACTTACTTGACGAGACAGAGAAATAACCCTGAAAATAATTTTAAGTAATCTTTGGGTCTAGATTACGATAGTTTAGTAAAAAAATGTAATATAGTGCAAGGGTTTTGACTTATTTTAGTGAGAACCATATCTTGTTTTTCTTCTATTGAAAATACTATTTTTATGCTTTTCAAAAATGTAAGCGCGATAACATTATTTTCAATAACTATAAAGTTGCCGAATAAAAACAAAAGTAAGTGATATATTTTAAGGCGGCCTTGACAGTAGGTGCTGTGTTGCCATGTCTAACCAGAGAATTTTTTAAAACAGCAACTATATGGCATTCTTCCCTCATTGAAAAGCCTGTTTCTAGTAATTTTCAAAAATGTAAACACGATAATATTATTACCGTAACTAAAAGGTCTAAATACTTTAAACCAATTATATTCTTGCACAGTTTTAACCTTTTGCTGATTAATTTTCTTGAAATTTAAAGCAATTGAAAACGTATTTAATGATTTATCGAATATTTACGGTTGGGCAAATGTAATAAGAATTTTGACAAATATGAATAAAAAGCGTACCTATTTAATAAGTAAAGTATTTTCAGATATGTACTTATATAATTGTTTCCTTTTGTAAACTGATGTGGTGGATCAAATAAGAAAAAAAAATAATTCAGAAAATAGCTTTAAATGAAATATAACGGTAAAACGTTACAAAAACAATAAATAACAGATAAATTATTCAATTATGGAAGGAATTTTTTATCAGGCACCCTACTGTTATTTGTTTATCACCCATTGCAGTACTATTTATTCTGTAACTTAGCATGTATTAGAAATAATACTATATTTCTGAAAAACACAATAACAGGAAAACAAAATTTATCTCATAACTGAAAAACCTTTCACCATTTTTTATGTTTGACTGCACTATCATAATATACGCTTAAAAGTATGTAAATAGTGCCTTTACTTCAGCATTTTGTTTCGTGAAAAATATGAAAAAGCTTTTTCATATTTTTCATATTTCATACGTTTGTTTTAACGTCTCAACTATATCAGAAAGACATTACTATTTATTGAAGATGATAACTATAATTGTTATCAAAACGTTTAAATTTATATAAAAGATAAATAAAGAGAATACACGATTTTAACTATCCAAAAGGTAAGTACGTTAATTGTGTGACAATCGTGAAAGTTACTGGAGAAATGATTATTAACAGTCACCAAAAGGATGATTTTAAATGAAAATGTCTAAAAACAAAAAGAAAACAAAATTCTATAACATCCCTCCGTCAGTAATTCAAAAATAATTTAATTATTCTTAATAAACTGAACCATCCTCAAATAATCGCACCATTTCATGATGAAGATGAGTTCCATGAACACACAAATATAAAAAAGCGCCAGACACTCGTTCACCTTAAACCACGAACAAACTAAAGTTGGGGTTTACTTCCCTCCATCTAGCTAGGGTACCAACTTAAAAATTTTAGGAGTCGCATTCAATAATTAATGTTAAAATAAATTATGCCAAACATTTTTTTTTATGAAATTGTTAAGGAAGCAATTAACCGAACCATAATAACTATGCTGGAGATTAGTTATACTATCTTGTGATACTGTTGTTATTCGATGAAATACGCTACCAAGCAAAGTAGATGACTTCATTAAAACAGATAATTTTAAACTTACCAACATTAATTTTAATGGTTTTGCTATCAAAATTACGAAATGTTTAATTCTTGATCAACGTATGAACAAACTCTTATACAATCTTTTTGTATCCCATACTCCAGTGTTTTCCAACCTTTTTCATGGCCCTTAGCATGAAAAATATTTTGCGACCCCCTACCCTCCGCTGTTCCTAACCTGTACAGTGTATTAAGTATTTTATTACATTACAAATATCAAGTCTGCCGGCAAGCATGTGAGTGGAATAAATGAGTGAGACACAATAAGCACTGCGAACAAGCGACCGATCGGCGACAGTGCTAGTACTGCCAGTCTGCATTTGTTTGACGATCGCAAGCCATTTTTTTTAATGTCGTATTTGAATTTATTGACGTGATTACAAATACCTTTTTAAATTTTGTTTTTTCACTGAGGCTTCGGAACCTTCCGCAACCCCCTTGCAGAGGCTTCCCGACTCCTTAGGAGGTCGCGACCCACACTGAAAAACACTGCGTGTACTCTATATATTTACAATAGTTTACAATATATTTTTACTACTCCATGCTCTATCTTACAATATATAAAACGGAAATTCCGATGAGACCTACCACAACAACAGAGGAACTACTGTTTCAAAGATATCTAACTGATTAAATTGCATATTGAGATCTTACATCCATTTCTATTCTCCTTCGTCAACTACCAATTCCAATTAATTGACACGGTATCTTTAAGATTTTAATTATAGTGATCCTTTTAATGTAATATCGTTTGGCATTGTTAATCTTTTTCTAGTATTCTGGTTTCTGAATGCCTGGATTGAATAAGTAATTATCTCAAGAATCCTCTGTTATCAGACATCGAATGTTCTTTCATTTTATGATTGTTCAAAATATGTTGTAAACAACAATACTATCACTTCAACAACAAACTTACGAACAAAAAGCAGGTCTTCCAATGTGAAGTAACCTCTCTTACCTTCTTGCGGAAATTCTACTGTACCTACAATTTAAACAAATAGATTTTAGTTAAAGAAGTATTTGTGTTTTACAAAATGTTTGTAGATTATACCCTTACTATTTTTAAAGATGACGAAAGTGTTATTTAATTATTATCAAAATTAGCGTAATTCTCTTCCTCTCAAACATCAAATTTACTTTAGAACGTGACTTTTCATTTTCTAGATCTAACCTCAAACAAAAATGTAACATGTATCAGTATTTTTAGAAATCTGGCAGCCATAGACCGGTGCTATCTTTCAATTTACTTCATTTCCGAAGTCACAAAATGGCTGTCTTTAGGTTTTTCTTGAACAGGTTATTTAATTTACCTTTAAAACATGATGATTTTAACAAAAAAACAACCTTACTTTTCAAATTACTAAGAATAATGGTTGCCATACGAAACTAATACGGAAATTATTGCACAAAATGTATTTTAAATCTTTTCCAAATATAAGCTAATCTTTCTTTTATGTTTTTCATACATTTAAACAACATAACATAAACGTTTTCTTGAACAATAGAAACAATTTGCACATACGAAAATGAAATACAGAACAATTATCTTAGTCAGGGGTTTACAAACTGAATTCTACCTCGTGCCCATGTAACTACATAGGTCAAACTGGATGTTCAGTTATATAAATATACCTGTATTCAAAGAATAAATCATACTTCGCTCATCATATCCTATCCATTGTCATAACTTCGACCAGAAAAATTGAAAAAAATGTTACATGTTTGTAATAAAGGTAAAAAAATTGATTTCTTGGAGAGGTTTGGAATTTATACAAAATTTTATAATTCTCAAATTTGACTTAACAAAATTCTCGCTGTCAACAAAGATTTTGTTTTCCTAAACTGTTTTGACTTTGTATAATTTGTGCTCAACTTTACCTTAGTTTCCGTACCGTACCTTTTTTGCGAATGGCAGCTTTTAATTCCCTTTAAATTTTGTTCATGTGCATAAACTAACTTTTTTTTCGAATTTCCTGTATTTAATGTTTGCTTTTAAAGATAATCTTTTTAATTTTTAGCACAACGAATACATTTGTAACATCCATTATTTCGGAGGTTACATTATTTAAGCATTTGTTCACTGCTGTTCCTATTATCTTTTTATTTGACGTTGTTCTCATTATGTTATTTTCCTAAAGTAAATCATTTAATATTCAAAATTGTTGATGGTCACTCTTTACTTAACACCCATTTTTAGAATTCGGAACCACTGGTTGGTAACATTGAATGTTGCAGCCATGCTTTAATACCTAGAAAATAATTTCTGGATTTATTTCATTCATCGACGAAAGTCGGATTTATATTTGTTCTTCAGTATAAGAAATGATTAATTGGTATTATTTATTTCTACGCATTTTGCGGATATAAAAGGTTATTAAAAGGGTTCAGGTATGCCTCTCTTCTTTTTTTAATTCTGTATTTAAAAATTGCTTTACTTTTAGCCATCACCACAGCTATCTTGTAATTTAAAACTACCTACTTTAAAGAAAATACTTTAACTATTTCGATATCTAAACTTTGGTTACAAACATAAGTTTATCTCGGAATTTCTACTTTGTGAACCTCGTGAAGATAATGTATTCAAAGGGGTTACTCGTGTCTTACTTTAATAAATTACAGAGGTTCGACCTCGACTTCGACTTCGACTTTCACTTCTACGTTTATTTCTATTACTTTACTCTGGGGATAACTCAGATAACCACAAATGTCCTTTTACTCGTTCAATAACTACATACACAATTGGATAGATTGCTAACTGCTTCTCACTTTTGGTGAAATGTCACATTGACCGGAGAGTGCCTTAATTAATAGTACTGAATATCACGAAGTTCTGTAACTAACTCCAACAAAAGGGACAATTCCACAGCTAAGCTAAACTATAATTATATACCTTTGTGCGTGAATGAAAACGCACTTTTAAATTCTCTAAATGTACAGCTTGTCTTACCTTGTCATAGGTTGACTTGAAATAATTTCACTTTAAAATTCAATATAGTTATCTGCCTTAGTTTTAAAACAAAGTCAATATTACACCATTTCAATTTATTCATAGATATTATTTCTTTTTATATTATTATATACATAGGTTATCCACAGGTAAATGCATTTATCGTCGAACTCTATGTATTATTGTTGTGCTATTAACTATATAATGTTTAAATATTCGTCTCATTGGGAGACTAATGTATAATTGGCTGCTATCGCTTAATTAATTTATTATTTGGTTTTTATTATTGTATATTGTACAATACATTTAAATGTTTTGTCGGGTGGCCTGTGCATTTTAATTAGCAATGGTAATGTTTATGCTATAAATATAATTCATTTTACTAAAAAGATATTTTTAAACTCAAACTTCATTAGCTTGGGATCATCCTAATTTAATTTAACTTGACCTGTATGTTACATGCTTCATTTCATTGTTTTTTTTATTATAATTACAGTGAATTACTGTAGGTACTACCTTTTTAATTTAAACAAAGGATAATTGCAACATCTTTGGGGATTACATTATTGGAATAAAAGTTTTTGGTACTAATTTGTCGATTATTACTATTTATGTAAAATTTGTATGTATATAACCTTTCTTTTACAGGAAACCTATCGAACCACCGATCTCATTATATAATTACTTCTCCGTGTTGTGAATTACTTTTCCTGTTTCGAGTTTTGAGGAAAAGGCTCTTTTTTTGCATTGTACTTAAAAACTCGTGGCGTCCAAATTTCTGTCCTTCGTTCTACATATATAACTTTCTTTCCTTTCCCTCTCTGACCTCAATGTTCCCACGCATCCCAGTGCCCTTTAGCTGCAAGTCGAGGTGCCCTTCTCTTTCCTATTCTTATTTCCTTTTTTTTGCATACGTGCTCAACAGCGGTGCACGTTACACATTTCTTAAGTTTGTGTACTTTTCCTGAGGACATTCTAATCTCAAGCTTTATAGCTTTTTCAATATTTCGTAATAGTGTCATTTAACATATTAACATATCACCGCTATAGTTGTGCAGGCAACAATGACTACTAAACTAACACGTTTTTTCTTTTTATTTCAGAAATCCGAGGCAGCAGCACCACATACATCATTTGAGAGACAACTGGACAGTCCACACAGCACCAATACCACGGCTACAACTTCCACACAACGATCGTCTGTTTTGTGGAACCAAGAACTACACAACACAATTTTAACAGGAATAACAACACCGTGCAACCCAACAATCACACAACCTACGTGCTGAAGGGGACGAAGACTCCTGAGACCCCTACGTAGTGAATGCATCTTAAGAAATATTTTCTACTTCGCTTCTTTCAGCGCATAAATTTTAATTTATTTTCATCAATTCTTAAGTTGGTATTTATTTATAAATGTGTTTTACTTATACACAAGTTTTAGGTTACATTGAGATAGTACTGGATTTTACTTCATAACCTCTTCTAAGTTTGTTCATAAATATTTTTTTTCTTTACTCTCATATAGGATGTAATAACTCATTCTGAATTTTTAATTATTCAAAATATTTTGTTCTAATTGGTAATAGTAAGGCTAAACGGGTTCTGCGACAGGAAGTGACGTCATACCAATCAGCGTTTCTGAACAAGCAGCTAAGCCCCGCCCCCTCCGGAAGTTGTCCAATGAGAGACGTGGTTGGCCATCTTTGGGATATAGGAATGGGCATGCGGTAAGGGCGAGGTGGGCATTGTTGATGAGGAGGATGGCTTCTTCGGGTGGGTTGTTTGTCGCTGCTGAAGACGTTGATGCACCTTCTTCCTGTAGAAGTATAAACTCTGAAAAAATGATAATAAATTACAATTAGAAACAGTGCAGGGATAATTGTAACATTAAAGGAGTAAAGAGAATGCATAGTTATGCATTTTGATGATAAATAAATCTAGTTTACGAAGCAGCCTCAAGAACTACCTGTAGACGGCCACGATTTCCTGGAATCGGAACTTGCGGGAATTTTTCGGTGGCTAGATCCGCATCTAGGATTGGATCGATAACGTTGCAGACTTTTTAACCTTGCGTATCGTAATTCCCGTCCTTAGTTAATTTTAAATTCATATGATCTACGTATTTCTTAGTTGCAGCATCATCTTCTAGAATGGATTCAAATACATTGCAAAGTTTTTCACGTTGCATATCGGAATTATCATCCCAGGTTAATTTGATATTTGTAGTTGCATGTTTCAAATGCGATAGCGAATGTCTGCCAAACTTACCGATGGACATTATTATGCAACTATACATTCTTTTCGGGGTTCTTTAATGTTAATGATTTCGTTATCATGTCCAGTTTGACCTGCTACTTCCGATGCATCCGTTAGTTGTTTTGTTAATCTCTCCGTGAGAAATGTACTATTTTCATCAGTTACCACCACTAGTTTTCTTCCATATTAAGTATTAATAACCTTATTTTTTAAAGGGTATTTGTAATAAATAAACATATTACAGATTTTTAATACAGGTTTGAATTATCCTTCACCAACTCAATTTAACTCCTTTACAAGATCCATCTTTCAGGATGTAATATTAATAACTGAACTTATATACCTATTCATACGATATTTATAGCGAATTCTTATAAATATTGAGAATGTGGTTTTCCGGTCTCGTTCTAGGAAAAATCGAATTCTTAAACATACTGATGTAGAAATGTTATGATTGCGAAATTATTCATTCGAATCATAAATTACCTTCTTTAGATCATTCTAGAAACTACGCTGTACAGGATGTTGCTTAATTTCGACATTACTATGCTTGTTAATATGAGATATAAATGTACCGGAAGCTACTACTTTATAGGTAATTTTATGATTGCAAATAGGTATTTATTAACAAATTCGTAGCGTTTTACGATTTATTGTGGTATATTACGTATGTCATTTTATGATAATAATATACGTTATGCCGAATGTTGTTTTACACATAAATTCGTTTCTCTGTATATGTAATATATGCAATATTTTTACTATAATTTTTTGTATGAAATATATATTTGAAATGCAATTATTTATCATCAAAACGCATAACTATGAATTCTCTTTACTGCTTTAATTTTACAATTATCCCTGCATTCATTTTTCTAATTTTAACTTCATACATCTAGCCTATGTCGCACTTTTCTGGTTTCTCTTTACTGTTTTAATTCTACAATTGAAATGCAGTTGTTATTATCAAATTCATTATTTTTACTAGTACATGCATTTTTCCAATATTGATTCTATAATTTCCAATCACGACGTGTGACGTCACAGTAAACACTTCTATACATTGTGTGATGTCAGCATAAACATTTCTATAGATATACTGCTTTATACATGATATATCTGGTAAGCAGCGGTAGCTCAGAGGCACCACTTAGGTTTACCATGCCAACCCTCCAGAGTTCGAATCTCGCACCGAACAAAGAATGTTTTCATAGTTTATATTTCTACTGGAAGTAGGCGCATCGACGTCTTTACCAGGAGCGTCTAGATTCCGTGGAAGTAGCTCTTTACAGCAGCAGCGACGAAGAACCCACCCGAAGAAGCCACCTTCCGCACCAACACCCCAAAGATGGCCAACCACGTCTCTCATTGGACAACAAATGGGCCACCTCCATTGCTTATCCTAACAGGGGCGGGGCCCATCCTCACATCCCATTAGCGCAATGTCACTACTACTTCTAGCAGACGGAGCTTCGCCCACGTCTCTCATTGGTCCTTCAACCACAAACTTCAGAAGGGGGGAGGGCTTTACTGCTCGTTCACGTCGCTTAGTGGTGTGACGTCACTTCGTGTCGCAGAACCTGCTTAGCCTAATTACTGATGAATATTTTATTGTTCAACTGTTCATCGAATTCGTATTCTTAGTTGTACTCGTATAAACTTATATTTAAAATACTTTTAATTTTTCTAATGCATACAGGAGAAGATATTCTCTCGAATGTGATTCGAACTCATGACCCCTAGTTCGCTAGAACTCAAATCCCTGATAACTCAGTGTTGAGCACTTGTACATTGTACATTTGTTAGATTCAATTGGCAATATTGATTTAGAAGGGATTGTAACGAGTTGATTTTTGTAGCTAATTTGGTAGTCCGTAAGTATTTTGTTTGAAAGATATTGCTGATTTTCCCCAACAGTTTGTGTTCTTAAAAGCAGAACAAAAAATATTAAATTTGTATTAAATCCTAATTTAAAATTTAAAAATTAGTATACCTTTCATTTCGGCACAAACTATATCAAAAAGGGTTAAATTTAACAGTCAATGGTTATGAGTTCTACACGGAAATAAACATGGAATTATAAAAAAATAGAATATAATTGAAACTTTGTGAGTGACCTAAAAAATAGGTGGGGGGGGGGCATTTTTTACATTGCCGTGATACAGGGGACTATCGTTCCTTCATTCACTCTTTTTTTATGCCGCAGGTAGAATTTCCATTATTTTCTAGTGACCATTGTGTATAATATAACCATTTTTATGATAATCTGACTTTAAATGAAAGTTAAACCGATTTAAATTAAAGTACGCATTTAATACGCATACAATACTTTTTGTTTTGCAGTTATAAACAAACCTTCTGCAAAAATTGCGAAATATTTTTCAAACAAAATTATTACAAACTGCCAAGCATACTTTTTAGCGATGACTTTAATCGACAAGTTTATTTCAAGGCCCACCTTCGACTTAACGTCATATCATCTCAAAGACGGTTAAATTTAACATAGTCAACATAAACAGCGAATTGCAAAAACAGAAAATAATTGCAATTCTGCCAGTGGCTTAAAAAGAGGAAGGGGCGTGGAAAGGACAGTATTCCCCTGTACCACGCCAATGGAAAAATGCCGAAATCAAATTATCCCCCTTTTTTCACGCCACTTGCAGAATTAAACGTATGTTCTATTTTTCCAATTCCATTGTTTATTTTCTTGCAGATAACTCATAACCTTTGACTATGTTAAATTTAATTCATTGTTTATTACGACCTTAAATTTCTTAAGTTGGTACCGTTCAGTTAAAAAGCAAGTGAATACATTCGTGCTTATTGCGGATTTTGTCCGAATTTGTTTAACAAATTTCCGCCTATAATTATTCTAAAAGATGTGATAAATGGATATTTGTCTATATCAATCAAGGATCCGATATTTTTTTTTCAATGATTGAATGAGGTATGTTGTAGAACATTGTTCTTTTCATTCTTAAATTTTTACTTTTTTGGCGTTCAGCCATTTAGTGGTTTTGACATCAATTCAAATTCATTTTCTTCAGAAAACAATCTCATTATGAGGTACAAAGTTCACCCTCTCAGGAATTTTTAAACATCCAACCTATATTTTTTACAGGTTTTTTTTATTATTATATGTAATTAAAATATTTTAGATGCTTTAATTACTTTAATTTCAAAACTTGATTGGAAATATTTTACAATCCTACCAAAGTTGTTTTGGATGGAATATTTAGAAATACCTCATTTGAGGAGCTTATTTTAAACGGGGACTGAAAACGTTCCTACATGGATGGCAAAATTTCACTACATTAATTACCAGGAAGAATTAGTCTATCATGTGTTTTTAATTTCAAATTGAAGAAGTGCTATTTGTAAATTATGTGTTGGTTTAGCTGATTTTTCAAAACTTAAAGTGCATTGTTTCAAGTGTAAGCTGAGTAATTTTAGCTAATTCTATTATTTCTGAATGTCGTTTGTGTTCGAAATCATTGATTTAGGGTAAGGCAATTTATGTAAGTTGCTGTTGTAAATTTTTGCATTTGAAGCTTCGGTATTTCTAAATAAAATTATTTTAATGCTTGTGTACTTAAATATATGAGACTTTTGTGCTTTTTGTGTACGAGAACTGTGAAATTTGTTATTTATGTTGCGGATATTTGTATAATTCGTACTATCAAATTTGACTATGTACCATTGTAATGGCTTTGATACTTGTGAATGTCTTCTCAGTGTTAGATGAATGCTAATTTCAGTTGCAGAATTAATAAACTAGGAATTTAAGTACAAGTGCTTAAAGCGTCTGGAGGTTCGGGAAGTGTTTCATCAATATATGCGTTTGAATAATTTATACTGACAAGGTTATAACGGTCATATTTGTGTTATACTTTAGCATTTTCCGAGGCACCCAAATTATTTATTATACTTCTGACTTGATGCTGAACTGTTGCAACTTCTTTAATACTAAAGTATACTCGTTTGTCAACATAAGTTACGTCTCTTCATTGAACGTATTCCTTGCTTACCACAAACGCTATGAGCTGGTTTTCAAACCATAGCATAGCTTTAACTATTTAAACGTAGTACCTTTGGTGTAAAAATTTTAACTGGCAGACTGGCTAAGGTTTAAATAGCAGATCTCGAGTAACGTAGCTTCCTGTACGCTGACGTCCACATTGCAACTCTATTAAAGTTATTTAACCATTTTGTTTGCTTATTTTGTTCATATTGTTACATATTTATGCTTTAAAAGTGCCCTGTTTGTGACTTATGTTGGCTCTTTTTCTACTCTTTTGGAGATCTGGTATTTTTTGAAACGGTGATATCGAATTCGTTTTTTGACTAACGCTTCGCTAGCTTTCTTTACGATTTGTAATATTTTTCGACTGTGTATTGGAGTTTTGATGTTACGCCCAGTAGGTATTACGTTGTTATGGGCTTTGCAAAGGAAGGTTAGGTGGTTCTTCTTTATTGCTCGCTTGTTTATCGACGTTTCAAGCTTTTTTAATAGTTGTTTGACTTCGGGACCCTACTGACTTACCAATTCCGTATATATATATATATATATATATATATATATATATATATATATATATATATATAAACCTCTTTATGGTTGCGCAGTAGTTTATTGCGCACATTGCCGCGTAACCTATTGCGAAGATGTATTACGCCTAAGCTCTTCGCGAATTATTAGGATCCATATGGTTTTCATTTCTACACTAGCTTGGCTTATTGTATTTTATGACAGTGCGATGTTTGTGGCTTCTTTCAGTTTTCGGCGAGTTATATTCTCGTCCTTAGCCAATATGTGTATGTCTTCGTTCTAGACAACTTCGGCGATTCTTGATTTTCCGTTTTGTCTTTGCGGATATTGTTCTTGCATTCCTGAGTTCTCACTTTGAGAAGTCCACTGCTCACTGCTCTCTCCTAGATATGATACGCGGCATTCGCATTGTATGTTGAATACATAATTTTTGGAATTTTGGTCTTCATTGTGTGGTTTAGTTTTGTTTAGTGTTCCCCTGAGCGTTCGTCTCGATTTGAAGGTAGTGCGTATTTTGTATTTTCTGTCTACCCTACGTATTTTGTCTAAGGTGCCTGGTATATATGGTGTACATTTGGGTTATTCTTTGTCGGGTAACCTTTTTCTTTAAGCGTTACAGCGATATTTTGTTTCTTCTTTCTGTTTCTTATTTTCTTTTTTTTTTCTTTTTTTTTTCTATTTTCCTTTTTTCCTTTTCTTTTTTTCTTTTTTTTTCTTTTTTTCTTTTTCTATTTTTTTCATTTTTTCTTCTCTCATCACCACCCAAAACTCTTGTTAGAAGAATTTTTCTTCTACTAAGTATGTTGTTCTAATGCATCTTGTCAGAAGTTCCATTATTGTGTTTACCACGGGTTACGCGGGTTCGTCTAACGTCCTTGTAGGTACTGAAACACAATTAGTTTTAATACTAAAAAAAAATTTGCATTTATCCAATCGAATATAACAGGAAAATGAAGAGGGTGACGACGGCGAAACAACAAATGTATTAGTTAAAAGCTGCAAATGTTTATAATGTTGGATATTTACCAGTTTTAGTTTCTTTAAAAGAAACCATGAGTTCCTAATTAATATTCAAGAGTCAATCGCGTAAAGAACTTGTTACACTAATCTGAAAGATGTCTAATAAGACATGTTCATAATTATTTTGAGACTCATTGGTTCCTATAGTATATTACTAAACCTTTAAGCTCAAATAATTTAATTTTCTTTCTGTGACTATAACAAGGAAGTATTTATTTAAGTAGTTAATTATTTTTGGTAAACAAGTGAACGTCTCAATTTTCCAAGTACATACAAATTGCACCCTGTTGCAAACAAGAATAGACAGTAGCTTGCTGAAAAGTAATTAAATTACATGTAACGATACGATCTTTGCATTCTAAATTACAACCCTGAATGTTACTTTTTATTCTACTAACTTGTGATGACTTAATGTAAAAAACCCACTGGGAGTTTCCTTATACTGCGAAAAGCAAAGAAATGCGCAATACAAAAATAATTACTTCCTAGGTTGACGTTTAAGATTATCTAAATCCAATACTTTAGTATCTAAATAAAAAATAAAATCTAGTTATGCCAAAAACATTTATTAATAAGTTATTTTCGTCGTTACCAAACATTCGGAATTATATTATAATATAAAATACGTAATTAGAATAATATTATATATATATATATATATATATATATATATATATATATATATATATATATATATATATATATATATATATATATATATATATTACAGTGGCAACAAAAATGCTGCAGAAAATTACTAATTAACGTATTGTAATAAGCACGATGGTACATATTTGAATAGGGAATCAATAGTCTTGATTACTCCATTAGTTTTTTTCCTTCTAAACCATACAGAATTAGTTACAAACAAAGATATTTATTATAATTTTGTTGGTATTTAAATTACAATTTATCTTGCAACAAAATTGAGATCATGAACTATTTACATTTTTTATAAAAATTCCGAACCAAGTGAATTGTACCAATAAAGCCGGACGGACACTGCGAGCGAAACGAAACTAAGCTGTACTAGGCGAAGCTAATGCGTACTACACAAAACTAAGTTTGAGCGGCCACTGGGAACGATTTTCGTTTAGTTGTCAGTTGTGTTTTCATGCGGGAGGACGTATAAATATATTTAAAATGAGTTCTGTTCCAACTAAAACGGTGTTATTAGATCTGTATTCAGAATTGTCATCTGAAGAATCAGACTTTTTGGAAAATATTGTCAATGTAGTTTTGTTGGAGAAGAAAAAAGGAAAAAATGTTGGATAAGCGCTTATATGAAGAATCGAGAAGAATTTGGAGAATTTCATAAATTGATCAATGAACTAGATGATTTTAAATTCAAAAATTATTTCAGTGTAACCCGAGAATAATTTTAAGAACTGCATGAAACGATAGCCGTTGATATTCAAAAACAAGATACAATTTTAAACAAGCAGCAAGTACCAAAAGGAGACGCGATCTGCCTAAGGTAAGCAAATAAAAGGAAATAATACATTTTTATAGATAAATTTTCTTTTTTGTAACTTGTGGTCATATCAGTGAACGGTAACCAACTTTGCACGCCGTTTGCAATATTAAAATCACAATTAGTAGTCATCTCATGTGTTTGAAGTCCCTGAGTAGACTGGAAACTGGGTACAGATTCTACAGAAACGCGAGTATCTTCGGAATGCGACATTCTAATCCCTGTTGGTATAGAGCTAACAGCATGATTTTCAGCTGATCTCTCAGCAGCGGAAACTGTCCCAAAAAGAGCTGTTTTTACTTGGCTCTGTTTTAATGGCAAAATCTTTGTGGCTTCATACATAGAACCCAAAAACAATTTTAGACTGTCATGTGATGATTGAAACAGTTCATTTCGATGGCGTTGCCTATTTTCTGATCTCTCGTGCCGTTTCGTAGCTTGGTCTCTAAGAAAATTTGATGTCCCTCATTATCGTCTTCTCTATCGGATAAATGTTCATGTCCATTTTCATTCGTGTCATCATCAACCTGGTTTTGTGTCTCATAATTAAACTGGGGTGTGGTCTCACCATCACCTGAAATGTTGGAACTTCTGGGTCTCTCATATAAGGTATTAGAAAATTCATTTGTTCCGAAAATTTCCACGGTTTGGTTTCTTTGCGGCATCACCACTTTTGCGCGCCTTTGCAGTTTTGAGAGAGCATCTATACCCGCCTCTAAGGTTTTCCCAAGTAGTTTTTGGATGGCTGTCTGCAATTGAAAATAGTGCTTGTATTGTATTTTCTGGTTACTGCTGGCACAGTCACCTGTGTCACTTTTAACGCGGTTATATATAAGAAATGAAATGAATTAAAGAGGTCAACAAACGTGACAAATCGGCAACATTTCATCTAGATCGCTGCTGCCTCGTTAATACGCTCAGTTCCTTGCTAGGTATAAAGTTGGCAATATCATTGTTTACTATACTAAATGCCAAAGTGTTTAAGGTATAGTATGATGATTTTAATATCAATTTCTTTTTTTGTAGATACTTGGCAACAGGAAATTCATATAAGAGCACAGCATGCAACTATAGAGTAAGTCCACGAATTGTTTCACGGTGTGTCAAAAATGTACGCCAAGCATTGTGGCTGAGATTGCAACCACAATTTATGCCTGTTCCGACAAAAGAAGATTTAAAAGACACAGCTACTGAGTTTAAAAGAAAATGAAATTTTGATCACTGCATAGGCGCAATCGACGGGTACCATGTGAGAATAAGAGCTCCCCCAAAATCAGGTTCCTCATTTTTTAATTACAAAAAGACGTTTTCTATTGAACTCATGGCATTAGTGGATGCCAATTATAAACTTCTGACAATAGATGTTGGGGCCAAATGCCGATTTAGCGATGGTGGGATTTTTTCAAGTAGCGCTCTTGGTTATCGTTTAAAATCAGGAACAAATTTGCCACGAGATGAACCATTGTATAATGGAGATATATCAATGCCGTTTGTGGCTGTTGGAGATGAAGCTTTTCTGCTACTGAAACATTTAATGCGACCTTATCCAAACAGACAAGCTTCTGGCAATCCGAGACTTGAATATTTTAATTGTCGCTTATCCGTGCCCATAGAATTGTAGAGTATGCATTTGGCATTTTGGCTGCAAGGTGGAGAGTATATCGGAGTCCATTCGAAATCCTAGTTGAAGTTGTAATTGAAGTGAAGGCCACATGTGTTTTACACAATTATTTAGCTGAAAACATATCCGACAGAAACGAGGCGATCAATGACTGTTGCTAAATACTCCAAACAGACTTTCCGAAAATCTGGCCAAGAGGCTTTTGAAGTCAGAAATTATTTTATGGAATGCTTCAACTCACCGCAAAATTAGCAAAATTAGAAATATTTTCATGTGTACAGTGATGTTAATGGTATCGTAAGCTGATAGTAAACAAAGACGCATGCAACATGCACTAGTGAACAGAGACGAAAAATGAGGTTGTGGTTGGGCTTCCTTCAACCACGAGTAACGTCAACTTTAAATCCCTAGCGTAAGTAGGTATGTTGGCTAGAATTAAATAAAATATTTTTTTATGTAAATAATTTTTCAGTAAGCTAATAAGTCTAATTTTGATTTGGGTTTTAAGGATTAAAGTATGTTTTTTAATATAATTTTTAAATATCTCACACCTCTCCGTCATTTTATATTGCATGCACCTTTGTTTACTATCGGCATATATGATAATAAGTAATATTGACTATCACTGTATGTACTATAACCTAAAATAAAAAACTTACCTGTCAAAAAGCAGCATTCTTTTGCTATTTGTTCCCATAATTTAGTTTTTAAATGATCATCACTGCATTCTTTGAGTTTGTGTCGTATAATACAACCTGTTTTAGAACACATTCTATTAACATTTCACTTTGTGATATTTTGCAAGACCATGTGCACACAGCGGAAGCTAAATAAATAGTGAAGTTCGGAGCAAAAAACTTCGCCTATATCTGATACAGCTAAATCGAACGAAAGGAAACTAAGGTTTCAATATCTTCGTTTAGTTTAGCTGAAATGGCCGAGTATATATTTACAAGTATGGTAACTAATCCACTGAAAACTTATCTTCGCTAAGCTCACTTTTCTTTCTCTCGCAGTGGCCGCCCGCCTCAACACCTTGTACTTTTATATAGTCTAGTAGTCTTGGAATTTTTTGCGCTAGTTTGCTCATGATTATGGTAGTGTTTTACTTATTAGCAGCTTATTCTAATATCTTTTAGTGGAGACTCTTTAGCAGTCCTCATCCCCTTCACCCCTAGTCTATCATCAGTTGTTGATGTTGCAATGATTTTGTATTATTGTATACATTACAATCATGAGTATCGTATTTTTGGCGTTTCTGAAAAAAAATTTTTTTTAATTTATTTTCATTATCGTGTATTATTAAGATTAAATGTGTGCGTGTTGTTTGGCTAAGGATAACGTACTGTGTGTTTTAGTATGTGGTGAATCCAACCTCGTTTTCCGTGTATCCTTGCATGGTCGCCATTGTATAGACGGGGGAATGAGGAGGGCATATGGGGTATTATCCATAGATTCTTGTATCCCCTCGGGGAGGTCATTAAGGAGTTGTGTTAGGATAGTGGGAGAGTGTTTGAATATGAGTTTAGGCTTCTTGCGTGGGAATAGATGGAATCGGTAGTGATAAGGATCTCTCTGGTAGGGACTGTGTCGACGAAAGTTCTTTTGTGCGCAAAATTTCTTTGAAATGCTTGTATTCTATTTGTGGTGGGTGGTATGTTTTCCTGTTGTATTGTGAGGTCATTATAGTATCTAAAAAATATCCAGTGTATGCGTAATTAGGGTTTATAGTTGTCTATATGGGTATATTTTGTAAGTATATTGTAGTGTTGTGGGGTGGCAAGCTCCGATTCAACCCCGGGAGGCGCCCAGTAGGTTTGCTTGGTTTCATATCCTACCTAGCGTTCTTTGCACGTCGGAGAACAAGTTTAGGGTTTTGGTGAAAAGGATTCCTAGGTAAGTGGGTTCTTTTTAGAGTATGAGTCTTTCGTGAACCAGTTTGCCTAATGCGAACAGTTCCGGAGGGATTTTGATATAAGAACGAGGCCGTTCCGTTGTTCCCATGCACTACACATAAGGCAGTGTGATCCGAAAACTGTGCAACGGTTACTCAGGGTTGTGTTACAGGGGGAATGTCAAAAGCGAAGATGATGTAAAGGATTCGTGTTAAAGCAGAACTTCTCGGCACGCATCCTTAAATTGGAATGGATTGGAAAGGGTGTTACCTGCTCTCATTCATATTGACCGATCAGTCAACTACGAGAGTGGAAGTTTGAAGAAGTGATCAGAATTGTGTCTTTTTTTGAAGTAAGCTTTGAGCTGGTCGGGTGATGGGCGCATAAAAAGGACGACTCTCGGCTAAATGGAGATTAAGGTTAAGAATTCCGTAATCTTAACGGTTTTCTTCCAGGCGACTCTTGGGGAACTTTAGGGGATCGGAAAATGGAACAAGTCGGCTTTCCCTATCTTGCCCTGTGGGTCTGTGAGATGGGATTTAGCGGTCGATTCTCTTCTTTTGTCTATTGAACTATTGCCAGAAGAGTTTTCCATTGCGGTAACCTAACTCTGAGGTGACTTTCGTCCAGGAATCTTCAGTGTATTTGTTTGTTTCTCGTCTGATCGTTGGATTGATCGTAAGGATTAAAGCTAGATTCGTCCTTTTTATTTAATCGATTTCACGAGTTGCCGTGGGAGTCTTCTAGTGGGAGTGAGGTTGCTATCGCTGCCGTAATTACAGATGTTAAGTCTGATCGTTTTCTCGATATCTTGGGGGTTAGAAGATTGAGTGTGGGAAGGTTGTCGGAGAATACATTCAAGTCTGCCTTAGAACAATCTTCAATTACTGTTTGTAATGGAGATGGTGGAGGAGCTGTGTTCGGAAACGAAAATGTGATCTATCAGAAGCACCTACATGGTTGAGAAACGTGGGCTCTGTGTTGGTGACTCGTAGAAGCGGCAACTGTTGTAAATCCGATGATACCCTGATTCCGTTGCCATTGCTTGTAGTCACCAAATTTAATGTGGCAGGTATTAAAATCATCTATAATTACCAATTAAAAGATCATCAGAGAGAGTATTTGGTCCGGGTGGGTTGTAATAAGAAAAGAAAACTATGGGAGTAGGAAAGTCACAGCCGCACATCCGAGACGCTGTATATACCGACGTAGTTGAAAGCGGTTGGACGGGAAGCAATTTCGGATGAATAGGGCGATTCCACCGTGTCCCTGTCGTGTACGTTTTTATAAGTAAGAGTGATATGTGTTAAAGTTAAGTGTCCATCTGTCTGTTGGTTTTGTTTCTATGATCGCGAGAATGTGTATATTGTGCTCATGAAGCAATTTTTTAAGTAGGAAGCATTTACGACTAACTCCCCTGATGTTAATCGTCTCCTTGCTATGATATCCATATTGGATGGATCTAAGGAGTGGGTTTTCGGAATACGGCAATCTGCGTACGAGTACCTGACACTACGGCAAGGGTTCTCTTCTGGAAGTAGGGGCGAGTTAGTTTGTCCAGGATACGATTGATCGTATTACGCTGGTCAGGAAGGTTACTCAGCATGCTATGTGTGAGGCCTTATAGAAAGTGTTTGATGGTGACTTGTTCAGTGTCTGGTGGTGCTCTCATGTGAGTCGGACTCTTCGGAAGACAGTATAGAGCCGGCCGCTCTTGGCACTGGAAAGGTTACATTGGGAGAGTTCTCCGGCAGTTATTGCACTTTAAATTATCAGCGGATTTGAAGGGGGGATTTGTGACTATAGTTGGGGCAATGGATGGAGCGGGGAAAACACTGCTCAGGGGTATGGACGAGGATATCTTTGCCTACGGTGCAAATCACCCAGGAAAAGCAGGGAGTTATGGGAGTGGTGTTTGCTAGGTACCATCCGGCAAGGGAGAGGAGGTTTCGAGGAGGCAGGTTGGGTTGTACTTGAACGTCAAGTTGGGCTACGGAAGTTTCAAGGATTTGAAGGAATTGAATAGGGTTTTGTGGGTGGTAGTGGATTTTGGGACATTGCGGCCTCAATACCTCGAAGATTGGGAACGGGATGGACTAAGTTGAACGGGGGAAACGGATATAGGTAACAGCGCGTGTTTTCGTGAAGGTGTTGTGAGTGCGAATTTGTAGAGGTGTTGGAGCGCGTGGAAATGTAGGACTGTGTGGATGTGGAAATATATATAAATATATAGCAGTGAAATCAGTGAAGCAGTGAAAGCAGTGAAAGCAGTGAAAGCAGTGAAAGCAGTGAAAACAGTGAAAGCAGTGAAAGCAATAGCATCAACACCCGAGAAACCAGCAGTACAAACAGCAACCGCAAAAACCTAAAGATAAATATGTATATATACATATATATATATATATATATATATATATATATATATATATATATATATATATTGTGATGGCTTAAACGATTTGAAAATATTTATTATTAAATTAAATTGATTTAACTAAGCGGGGATAGGGTTCCAATATTTGGAATTAAATTGGCAAATAAAATAAATAAATTTTTAACTTTTAATATTATTATAAAAATTTAAATCATTTCGAATCTTTTTCGTGAAATCAAAAGATATTTCATTTCACACATGTTAATAGTTAAATTGTAATTTGTAATTAATAGTTTCAATGTGAAACAGACTTCGTTGGAATTTGCACAAATTACGCATGCGTTGCGTCCTTGCTAACTTAAATAAATGCAGCCTGTCAAAAATTTCACTAAAGGATCTAAAATTAGTGAGTACAATTTTGATTTTGTTCAAAGTAAAATTATTATTTTTATAATTACACCACTTCATTGACTTTTCAGATATTGATACATGTTGTCCCACAAACATTTATACATAATCAAACAAAAAATATAAATGCGGGACATCAAAAGAATAATCAGTGCAATAGATGGGTTATGATAGAAAAAGTTTAACTCGCATGTGTTTCCAAAGAATGGTCGCATTAGGCTTGTTCCATATTAACATCGGACGTAGACTTCTTTCCATGTATCTATGATACTGCTTTGTTGTTGAAATATTATATATATATATATATATATATATATATATATATATATATATATATATATATATATATATATATATATATATATATATATTAAATTATTATAACTATTTTATAATGCACCTATATTGTAGATTTAGACAAATATGGTTATAAAATTTGTCGGTAACTTGAAATTTTTTAATCTACCCTGCAGCTTTATGTGTGATTATTATTATACGTATAGTTAAATAGCTACCGTATACGAGAACATTATGAATTTGTGATAAACATTGTTTTAACAGTAGTGGAAAGGTAATGGTATTTCTCAATGTTCATTCATATCCAAAACTTGAACTTTTTTCTTTAAATTTCGATGCGACATACGATGAATTTGCAATTCTTTTCGCGTTAGTAATAAACTGTTAATCTAAATCATTCTGTTTTATAATAGAACGTCGAAATTAAAATAAATGAAATAATTGTATTA